>ML827746.1:61092-79664 GCA_009831015.1 Picea engelmannii | reverse complement strand
TGGTGGCTATGTTCAAATTTGAGTCTTTAACACATAGATCCACAGTGTATTTTTGGTGGCTATGTTCAGATTTGAGTCATATTGGCATGGATCCACAGTGTATGTTTGGTGGCCATGACTTGTCTTACTTGACATGGATATTCGCATGTTGGAATTTATGCTTTAAGTCATTTGTATTCTGAGCATGGGAATTCCTACCTCGGTGATGATATATTATTGTACTGTATTTCCTTGTTTGTTGGCAGGTTTCCGACCGACTGTTCCTTGTTCCCTACACACACTCGACAAAGTATTTCATCTATAGAACATACTTTGGGGGGCTCTCTGTTACACATTATTTTCATCATCCCTATGACCGTTAATGATGTAAACCTATCTGTTTCCTTCAGAGGGGTTAGTGTCCTGAGTTCCTAAAGAGAGACGGGAGAAGAACTTTTCCTGAGAAAAGAAGTTGCATTTTACCTTGTAAAAACCCTATTAAAAAGGAAGTTTGTAGGTTTCTATATAGGCAGGGTACGAGAATGCCCAATTCTTGCAGGTTTCACCATAGCTAGGGTGTGAGATGTTCGCAGGTTGCTCTATAGGTAGGGTGCGAGAATGCCTACACATGGGAAAAACAAGTGTTTTCTCGAATCTTCTAGAAGGAGAAACTTCTATGGTGAGGTGGCATCCAAATGGTTTGGATCTTACTCGCTTTCATGATTTAGTGGGATCATCCTAACCTCCTCACCTTATCCTCTTCAACTTATAAAAGGAGAGGAGTTGTCATGGAGAAAGTTATCTTTTGGTTAGCTTTTGAGGTTTGGTTGAATTGGAATTATTAGCTTGGTTGGAATGGATTTGAGATTTGCTTTGTCAAGATAGATTGTGAGTAGCTATCAAATCCATGGTCTCAGAATCCTTGGAGCAAGAAGTGTGTGGGGAACAAAGGAGAGTTAGAAGGGACCTTATGACATCAAGGCCATGGTTGTAATCTCTCTTTCACATTTAATATGATACAGTAATATGATTCTTTCTTAGAAATCTTGTTGTGTTTTATTGTATGATTCCTTGATCACATACATAGGTTTATATTGAGTTTATGTTATTACTATCACTTTGGTTGGTTGCGTTCTTTTATAAGTTCATCATTGTATGAGCATTGGAATAGAGCTAGGATGGCGATGGCGAGAGGAAGTGGCATTTAAACAGTATGTCACCCATCCCTCTTTAGTTAGTAAATTCAATATTTAAAACTTAAGGAAAGCGTCATGTTCTGGTGTGTTTTTTTCTAGATCTAGGTGGATCTAGGGAGATCAGTTAGCGTCCGCACCTACCGATTTGTCCAATAAAAACACCCTATAACAAACTTCTAAGATACGTTGATGCTAATACCACAAAAATAATCCCATGACCAGGTGAATAACCCACGACCATGACTCTGGAAAAGACACAGCGACCAAAAGGCAGTCTGAAAACAACATAACAACCACAAGCATCCCGAATACGACTGGATATGGTTACCCTCATAACTGTGAAGAAGTGGCCAGTAAGGATAAACAAAGAAAAACCCTCCAGAAAAACACAGAGTGATAATACCCATGTCCACTTAAAACCACAGAGAGCCATCATGGTTTTCACCACACAGAACAACCAGCGAATGCATAACTCAACCAACCAATTGTTTTATTTGCAAAACGAATAACCACACAGTCATTCCAGAGATAATACCCACACATTTACACAGATTTCAATATCAGGAAAACACAAACCAACGCATCATTGAGCCATCGTTCGTTCATACATAGAGATAAATTCATGGATGGGTGAAAATAACCATACATGTAACCAATAGCTTTAAAAAGGGCAAGTTGGCCAAGCACTTCCTTCCCAAGATTGGATCTTGGAGCTTAACCACCATCAAAACCAAATGCAATAATAACTATACTAGGGTGATGGCCTGATGAGAGAAGTATAGAGTGGCGTGCATTTACTTCACGTCACTTCCATATCCATCTACATTCAATTTTTAAGTACACGACAACCAACAATCACCAATACATTAGCCATTCCATTAACTCCAAACCATTGAAATCTGTGACCACATTACTTGCCAAATGCGCCACCCAAAATCCATATTAACCAATTCCAAAACCATACCATACCATATATCAAATGCACCCATTATAACTCAAATCCAATCGCATAGCCACTAATCATTTGTAGTTAAGATTAATACTAACTTGTTTCATTTTATTTGCACATAAAATCTAACATAGCATAGTATAGGCCCTTTCTTTTGGATTTTTTATAAGTCTCTTTCCCATTTTTTTTTTTTTATGTTGTTACTAACATATGCCTTGTGCAGTTGTAGCTAGGTAGCAAATCATGGTGGCATGATTGAACATAGCACTGTAAATATATGCAAATCATAACATAAAATCAAAGCTTCGAATAACAGAACATCACATAAAATGCATCATCCACTTGTCATTATGTCAAAACAAAACCAAGACTGCATCATCAACCATATAAGACATTGTAAGAAGCATCGAAACAATAGCATAAAATGTGTGATATGACTATCTCTGAGCCTTCAGTCTACAAGGGGGTCCCACCTAATAGTATTATATATCATTAGCATAGTTTAAATAATAGGCTTTAGAAATACTTTGCGGGAGAAATCCCTCATTGTGATTTTTATCATCAACAATCATTATATCAAAACATGATGTAAGAACTCCCATGTTGACCACTTCGGTGCTAATCAAATCTGGTGGAAATTGGAACAACAATTACCCAAACCTCTGAACCTATGAAGTCCCAAAGTAAATAATGGTCATAGCCATTGGATCAAGTACAGTGGAAGGATAAAGTAAACGTAAATCATGAAGTAACACTAATCGTTGATTTGATTCAAGAAAATTCTCAACCATTGATCAAGTATAGTGGAAGGATAGGGTAAAGCATAAATCACGAAGTAATGCTAAACATTGATCTACTTCGAGAGTGTTCTCAACCATTGATCAAGAATAGTGGAAGGATAGTGTAAGGGAAGGTATTAACTGACAACAAGAAGTCACCACCGCTTTATGACTTATTCGGTAGGTTATCATTGTAGAGGAGTTGAACTACTCAAAACTCTAGTAACCCAGATTTCTGGAGTACTGAAGCTCTGAAATAACATTTGGACCATTGAATTTTATGGACACACGTCAACTCAAGATTAGCACTTTGATGAAATTTAGTCGGGGAGAATTGGAATTTTATAAAAAGAACAAACCCCCAAGTCGTGAAGTACTGGAGGAAACGACAACTGTCCATCTCAAAATTGAATCCTAGCCATTAGATAAGGATAATAAAATGTGAGAAATGAATCTTTTAAAAGAATGATCAAACCATTGATTTGAAATAGTGATCAACGATGAGGATTAAAACCGTGAATTGAAGTTATTTGAAATATAACACTCTGAAAGAAGATGCATCGTTTAAATTAGTAATCTTGTGGTTTTGTGCATATGGTCATATGAAAAACATGGTTAGAAGGAAGAACCTTCGTAGAACTCGATTTATGCAACATTTGCAATGATGGGTTTTTAGCCAAAACAAAATGCAAAACAAGGGATTTGAAGTCTTTAAATAAAACTATTAATAATAATAATAATAATATAAATTATTATTATTAATTCAAATGAAGAGGTGTATGAAGAGGTGTAATGGTTCAAACAAAGGCACGTAATGCTTCAAACTCATACCTATTAGGAGACTATATAAACAAAGAATTATGGTGAACAATAGATGTAGTTGAATTTGTTGAAGTATATATATTTATATATAATGGATTGAATGAAGGTTCATTCTATCATGTTGGTGCCTATTTACAAGCAAGGTCTTGTATGAGGATTGGATTCCTCACATCTCAGTTAGATCTGAGATCAACAAGCAGGACTTGTTATGAGGGTTGGATTCCTCATTTCTCGGTTGGATTTGAGAACTACAAGATGGGTCTTGTAATAGAGATCTTGGTATCTCATAATTGTTTGAATATGAAGATTGATCTTATGTATTCATTCAATTTAAATAAATAAACAAAATATTTATTCTTTTATATATTGGTTGATAAATTGAAATAAATATATGTTGTTCAATTAATTTGTGAAAAGTGGAAAATTGTCCAAAGTTTTGTGACACTGATTCACCCCTCCCTCTCAGTGTTAAGTGTACATTTCAATAAGTCGTTGATCAAGAATTCACGAGATTCTGAAATAGCCAAAATAATGACACCCATTGTATCGTGTTAGGATTTTCGTGTCAAAGAGGGACCATTAGATAAATTCAAGTTGCTCGAGTTTTATTTGGGGAATCTCACTTCGCGAGAATTGAGAATTGGGAATTGTTGGCATAGGGGAAGACCCAGGGTTCAGTTCTGAGAGCACACAGACAACCCCTAACTACTGGCCCTTTCGGAAATACCTGCAAAGCAAATGCAGTCTCACTCGAAGTAGCTATGGGGGGGTTGCAGGACAAAGATGTATACAACCAAGGGGAATATCAAGTGGATCTAATACTAGAAGAGTACATCATGCATATATCACTTATCATCTTATATATACTCCACACAACTATCTATCAGATCTAACATAGTAATTCAATAGCAGTATATCAAAGGGAAAATAACATAGCATCAATCACACACTGCACAAGGTATATGTGGTTCACCCTCTCTCTACGGATACATCCACAGAACTGTTCTTTATAATATATTAAGATGAAGCATACAATTCTTGTTTGTGCTCTCAGCTAGTATATCTTCTATCTTCTCCTCCCTATCTCCCCCCTCCCTACGCACCCAACTATAGGGTTGATCTTCAAACCCAGTTGGAGATCCTACAATACATAAGGTTCTCGTACTCAACACTTCTCTCTCACTAAATATTACTCACTCAATCACACAATGACAAAGACAAAAACAATAATTATAACACCAACCCATCCCAGGTCCTTTAGACCTCTATTTATACATTACAATAGCTCACCGGAATCCTTAAGTCAAAACCTAGGTGTCAAGAAACCCTAGATACCAAAACCCTAGGTGTCTAAAACCCTAGGTCAACTTGACCCACATTTTCAGGGCTTCACCAGACTATCTTTCCTTTTTTTCTCACATGGTGCTTCAAAGCATCCAACAGTGGCTCTTTCCTCTTGTTGAGCTATCCACGATCCTTCTTTCTTGTTGATCTGTCATCCTCGATCTCATTCTCCAATGGCTTTCTTTCTCTTACTTCGCTCCATCTTTTTTTCTCTTTTTCTCACTTCGACCCAGTAATAGTCACTGTGTCTTCCACGCAGTTCACATTTTGCCTTTTCTTCCTTGCTCTTCACTATATTTCATAACCAAGGACCAACAAGCCCCCAACACTCACCTGTGACTCGTCTCAAGGCACTTCAGATCTAACCTTTCTATTTTACTTTGACTTCAGACTACGAAGTGCAACCTTTTCTTTCTACTTTATGCCTCCTCTCCTTCTTTGTGTAGACTATATTTTATGCGTCTGGTACCTAGTTTCAACTGCACCTGGTACCTATACCCTTTTCCTCATGCTTTTACTGAGAGATACGAGGCAATTGGTTGTCATAATACAACTTCATTCAGCTCTTGTTCACCAAACCTTCCTTCCATTCTCCATTCAAAGTCTTCAACTATGCATCTCCTCTTTCTGTAACATAGGCGACCTCATAAGCCCCGAGCCAATGTGTTCCGAACTTTCCTGGATGCTTCATGAATTTACTGTCATATACCAGTACCAGATCACCTTGCTTAAATGGCTTCTTCTTAATGTGTATGTCATGGCAGGCCTTCTCTCTTTCCTTCTGTACCTTCTGATGGAATCCTGCAATAAATATGTCTTCTTATAGTTTGACCCATTGTGCAATCCTTTCTCGAACAACACCAGTGTCGTCCATATTTGTAAAGGCAACAATTCTTAATCTTGGTACCAAATATTCCATTGGGACAACGGCTTCAAGACCATACACCAACTTAAAAGGGGTTTGCATTATTAGCTTCTTACAAGTGGTTCTATAGGCCCACAGTATTCCTGGTACTCTTAAATCCCAATCATCACTATTAACACTGCAAGTCTTCATCAACGTTGTCTCCAAGATCTTGTTGAATGCTTCCACTGTCCCATTTCCTTGTGGATGGTAAGGCGTGCTCTTATGATGGTGAACTGCAAATTCCTCAGTTAGGGCTTCAACTATTTTATATATGAAATGTGTGCCTTGATCACTCATAAGAATCTTTGGGCATCCAAACCTAGTTATGATGTCATCAAATATGAAGCACACAGCTGTAGTTGCACTATAGTTCTTAACTATTGTTGCCTCGACCAATATGGTTAAATATTTTGTCATAGTAATGATGTACCTTGCTCCTCTCCACTTGCCTGGCGGGTTTATAGGTCCCACAAAGTCAATGGCCCATTTCTCAAATTCTTTTAGGGTCATTTGTGGTGTTAAGGGCATTTCATCTCTTCTAGACGGTTTCCCAACTCTTTGGCTTACATCTCAGGCTCTATAATAGTCTTTAGCATCTTTGTGTAAGGTAGGCCACCAAAGGCCAAATCCAAGAACCTTCTGCGTAGTTTATTTCCTTGTGTAGTGTCCTCCAGTGATGCCTTCATGAGATTCAACAAGGATCAATGGTCACTCTGACTCCATAACACACCTTCTCAATATCTCATCAAGTCCCATTTTGTATAGTTGTCCAGCTATAAGTGAAAAGTCGGTAACGCGCACTACTAGTTGTTTCTTCTAGGGAATTGTATACTCACTAGGTGCCATTCTTGTTGACAGGAACTGGACTATCTCTATGAAATTGGTCATCACTATTTATAATGGCCAATAATTGTGCATCTTGTAGTGCATCCTCCAAACTGGTCGGCTCTTTTCCATGTTCCAACCTTGACAAGTGGTCAAGACCTTTGTTCATTCTTCCTAGTTTAACTATGATCTCAAAGTCATATTCCTGATATAGAAGAAGCCATATGCATATTCTCCCCCCACTAGCTTGTTGACTAGGTATTTCAGTGCAGAGTGATCAGTAAACATTTTAAAGTGTCCTCCCAACAAGTAGTGGTAAACTTTCTGCAGTGCATACACCATGGCTAACCCTTCTCTTTCAGTGGTGGTGTAATTAATATCAATTGTGGATAGTTTCCTGCTAGCAAAAGCTAATGGATTTTCAATATCTCCTTCCCCAGGTTGTTCTAACACTACTCCTAAGGCAATAGAATATGCATCAACATGCACATGAAAATCCTTGCTCCAATCTTGGAAAACCAGAATAGACGCAGTAACCATTTTCTGTTTTAGTGTGTCGAAGCTCTGTTGGCACTCCTCTGTCCAGTGAAATTGGTAGTCTTTCTTCAAAATATTCTCCATGGGTGTTGTAATCTGGGCATATCCTTTAATGAAATTCTTGTAATATCCATTATTTCCCAGTGTGGTGCACAGTTGTTTGACTGAAGTAGGAGGGGGTAGATCAACTATAATGGCAATTTTAGATGGATTGACCAACAATCCCTGCTTGCATACAATATGACCTAATAGCACTCCAAATGGTGAGAAGAAGATGCACTTCTTCAGATTCAAGGAAATTTGACACTGCCTGCATTTGTCCAACATTATATTTAGACATTCAATATGATTTTTCAATAAACTAAAAAGAGTCCAATCATCAAAATATGCTTCTATAAATTTACTCAGAAACTCCTTGAATGCTTCAACCACCACCCTGGAAAATATGGTTGGGGAATTATTCAATCTAGATGGAATCACTGTATACTGGTAGGATCCCCATTATGTTGAAAATGTGGTGTTATTGCGATCTTCCTTGGAAATCCAGATCTGATGGTATCCTGAAAATCCATCTGTAAAAGAATATACCTCCTGGCCTCCCACATTATCTAACACTTCGCCAGTGAATGGTGTAGGGAAGGGGTCATGCAAACAAACATCATTCAGGTTCCTAAGATCTACACAGATCCTGATCTCTCATGTCTTATTGTCTTGTACCACCATAGGGCTAATCCATTCTGACTCTTCAACAGGTTCTATAATTCCTCCTTCCAGCATTCTGTCAATCTCAATATTCAATTTCTCCTTATATTTAGGGTTCAATATGTATGGTCTCTATTTGACTGGTCTTGCATATAGTCTCAAAGGGATCCTCATTTCTCCCATAGGCCCCTTAATTCCCTTCATATCAGTGAACTTGGTTGGAAACAAGTCATGATATTCATGCAGTAACTCTATTATCTTTTCAATAGTAGCAACATCCCAATAATCTCCAACATTTGCAAGCTTTGGTGTCTGCTCTGTTCCAATGTTGAATTTATGTATTTTGATCGGTTGTCCAATGAATGGTAGCTCAACTCCTGGTCCTTCCACATCTCTCTGGACTTCTGTTTCAGGAATTTTCACCTTCCTAGGATCATTGTCTTCAACAACATTGATGTTGTAAGAACCTTGCAGTTTCTAGAGAGGCGCGGTCCATTCGTCCTCTTGTTTTTCTAAAGGGGGGCTAGAGGCCTCCTCAAATACTTTATGTCTTACAATATGTAATTCTTGATCTACTGAAGGATATTTACTTTCATATAAGAAGGTGGTTACAATGTTCCAAGTCATACCTTCCCAATCTGAAGTGACGAGGTGCAGCTCCGCTTGAAGGTACCAATTGATATGGGTTGTGTCTAGTGTGTTAATGAACTTGTGCACCCACTTCTCTTGTGGAATGGTTTTCCAAGATTCCTCGCAAGTTCACACATGGTCCTTTGGGAAGCTTCGACCTGTGTACTAAACTTCGAAGCCTTCCACTTGTGCTAAGAACCATGCGGTCATCAGGGTACGACATTGTACCCATTTTGTAATGTTATTTTTGTGTGTCCCCCACCATCTTGTTGGTGTTGATTTCAAGGCCTTATCCATTGCCAACAAGAGTTGTTTCATTGGTACACTTTCTTCAAAGTCCGATAAGAAGGTTTCTAATGGATTCAGACCATCAAAGGTGGGTAAGTTACTTACTGTTGTGCCGATTCAACGTACTTCCCTGGTTAATCTAGCACATCTCCTTGTAGATACTTGATACATTTTGTTCTGCCAGTTCTCCAGTGATTCTTCTTAATCAGATGAACATGCATTGTCACTTCGCCAACTTAGGTTTCCATCAGCCATAGGATTAATGTAATCCTATTGTATGGATGTTAATTTGTATATTTTTTCCAATTCATATGCACGGTCTTCTTCTCTGATAGGTTCTATGTATTGCTGACCTTCATCTGGATCTAAAGGTGCAATGACCCTAAGTCCATATCTTTCAAACTGCATATGTATTTTATTTAAATAAACCACAGTGGAATTATTGAAAGCCCAATCAATTCCTAACAACACAGGGTAAGGGAAACTGTCATCAACTATCTCAATTACCTCAAAATCTGCAAACATTCTTACTTCGTCGATGTCCACAGGGGCATGTTCAAATATTCCAAAGGGGATTACAACTTGCTTATTATACATCCTAAGTCTGATAGGGGAATAAATCAACTTTGATTTTCCCATTAGTGCCCAGGTTTTCTTAGACATGACATTGACCTCCGACCCTAAGTCGAGGACCACATAGTCTATATCATATTCTCCTATCTAAGCATTCAAGTGTAGTTCCTTATTTGTCCTTCTCTTCTTGTATAGTTGATGTAATTCTTTATTCAGTAAGTGATCTATCCTTCCTATCTCATACTGTCTAATTAAATTTTGCAGCTCTTGTACAACACTCTCATCTTGAATCAACTTAATACAAGTATATAAAAATTCCATAATCTTGTTTACCTCTTTTCCTTATTTTGGTGAAGCAGACTAATTGAATGCTAGAGGAATTCCATATTCTCTTACTTCTAGTCATGTCTTTGATGAAGAGACTTGGTCTACCTTGAACTCTTTTCTTGCCTCCTCAAATATTTGTCTTTCTTTCTTTGCATCAAAATTTCAGGTCTTCTCTGTAGCTTTCCGGACTCCTGAGACTTCTGTAGTATTTCCTTGGGTCAGTCTATATTCCACTGTAACAATGCCTTCTCTAGCGATAATAGTGAATCTAGGGTCTTCTCCACGAGGTTCATCATATATCAGTTTCATTTGTGGGTTTTGTTGAGGTCCCTATTTCTCTTGAAGTTTAGCCAGCAATGATAGACATTCCTCGATGACATGCTCGAAAGAGTCGCAATAGATGCAAGGGGTACAAGGGTTCTGACAGTCCCTTTCCAAGTGTCTTGGTTGTGTGCAATTGTAACAAATGACCTGTCCTCAGCCTCAACCCATACCTCCTCCTCTTCTTTGTCCTCTGAATCCACCACGAGGATTGAACTTTCCTCTCCCAGGGGAGTTATACTGTGTAGTGTTTTCTTCTTGTTGTACTTCACCTTGAATTTTGTATATGTCTCTTGACCTTTTGTGCATGAGGTCATAATCCCTACAATCCCTATCATCATGCCCTACAGACTTACAGAACATGCAATACAAATTTTTGTGTGTCTTAACATATTTTTTCATGTAATAGCACTCACCAGGGCGATGTCTATTTTTTCATACCTCACACCAGGGTAGGGTGACATTCTTTAAAGGGCTTGGAGCTCTAGAGGCCAAGTATTAATGAAATAGGGGGCAGTGTTCCTTGTCATGGCCTTCTAATTTGCATATGACACACCAGATGTCTTCTCTTTTATCTTTTCCCTTTTCTTTCTTCATATCTTTGACCTGTAGAGACAAACTAGTTAGCTGACTCAATATTTGACTCATATTGAGTTGGATTTTCCCATAGGGGTTGATTCTAACTTCGTGACGATCTCCAACACATCAACCTGTGAAGAAATATTTTTTTGTATCAGAGGAACTCTGATGTGTGGTAAGAGGGAAGCAATGAACCATTATTTGTTCTTCTCATCTGGGATCTGAAAAGTCAATCGACCTGTTAAGGTCTTGAATCTCTGATCGAATTCCCAAACAGGTTTGGCTACCTTCTGCTTGAACTCTTTCAGCTCTGTAATACATTGTGACTCTGACTTAGGTTTATTGAACTCTGTAATCAATGCATTCTTGATCTCATTCAACGGGTTAGGTTGTGCAAGTCCTTGGACAAGCTTCATGTACTAGCTCAATGTATGATCCCTTAGGGTAGTACTAAACTGATTTATTTTAACAAATTCATCGATGAGATTATTAATATTCCATATGGCTTCACATAGGAACTAGTGCTGATCAGGATCTTCAGATCCATATCCCCTAAAAATAGGGAGCCTCATCTCATCTGCCATAGATCTTCCTAAGGTTGTTGACTCAGTATGTGGTGGAATACTAGTGACAGTGCTATGAACTCTCTCGTGGCTTAGATTACTCTGATTACTTAATGCTATAGAATCAATAGGATGGATAATAGTACTTACTCCAGCAGTCTGCGCAGTTCCTGAAGTTTATGGCTCTTCACGGCGAGGTTCTTCAGCTTTCCCTTCCTCTATCCCGGCGGGTTCTGAATGCTCTTCGTCTGTGAGATCTGCCTCTTCTCCACCATAGACACCCTTGTCCCTATAGTTCTTCTTAAACAGGTTCACAATATGAACTTCTCTAAATTCTCTCCCACTACGTGTATGTCCAGCCTCTGTGTCGCTATTGTTGTCTGAATTCTTGAACATTAGATTTTCTAGATCCAACCAATCTACTGTATATTCAATATGTTCTTCTCATGCAATAGCATCTTGATCCTCAGCTTCAGAAAATGTAAAAATTTTCCTCTGGGTCCCTTGAAGAAATATCTCTTGGCTTGGCTATATGACTCTACTCTGTCAACAACAAACTCGGTGTTGTACCTTCCAATGGTGCTATCAAACCAGTGATATACTATTCTTGACATGATGTTATCAACTCTTTTGACCTTCTTGATCAGCACCGATGTCCAAACCACAGGAGGTCTAGATTTGATCTCAAACTGGGTATCTGCTAACCTAGAGAACCACTCGTATAGCTCCCGATGGATTCCTCCAAAGAAAATATCATGTATATCAGTAAAGATATATATTCCTAACCAATCCATCTTTCTAATATTAGGGTTCTTTTTCTGGGATTCAATGAAGTCCCTTTGTTTATCCTCTATCCACTTATGATTTTTTGTCTTTGATGGAAACCACCTTGACATTCCCTCAAGAATATTATTGTCCCGACAATGGAATCATTTGTTGGCACAGGGGCAGACCCAGGGTTCAATTCCAAGAGCACACCAACAAGCCCTGACTAGTGTCCTTTTGGAAACACCTGCAAAGAAGATGCAATATCACCTGAAGAAGCTATGGGGGGGTTGCAGGACAAAGATGTCTACAACCAAGGGTAATATCAAGTGGATATAATACTAGAATAGTACAACATGCATATATCACTTATCAGCTTAGATCTACTCCACACAACTATCTATAAAATTTAACACAATAATGCAATAGCAGTATATCAAAGGGAAAAGAACATAGCATCAATCAAACACTGCACAAGGTATACGTGGTTCATCGTCTCTCTAGGGATACATCCACAAAACTTTGCTTTATAATATATTAAGATGAAGCATACAGTGCTTTTCTGTGCAACCTTCTCTCTTCTCCTCTCTATCTCTCCCCTCCCTGCGCACCCAGCTACAAGGTTGATCTTTGCACCCAACTGAGGGTCTTACAATACAGAAGGCTCTCATACTCAGCACTTCTCTCTCACTCAATATTACTCACTTGATCACACAATGAAAAAGACAACAACAACAATTATAAAACCAACCCATCCCAGGTCCTTTAGACCTCTATTTATACATTACAATATCTCATTGACATCCTTAGGTCAAAACCTAGGTGTCAAGAAACCCTAGATACCAAAACCCTATGTGTCTAAAAACCTAGGTCAACTTGACCCATGTTTTCAGGGCTTCTCCAGCTTGTCTTTCCTTCCTTTCACGCCGTGCTCCAAAGCATCCAATGATGGATTTTTCCTCTTGTTGAGTTGTCCATGATCCTTCTTTCTTTTTGATCTATCATCATCAATCTCCTCATCCAATGACTTGATTTCTCTTACTTCACTCTGTATTTTCTGCTCTTTTTCTCACTTCAACCCAGTAACAGTCACTGTGTCTTCTGCGCAGTTCAAATTTTGCCTTTTCTTCCTTGCTCTTCACTAACTTGCATAACCAAGGGCCAACAATGTTGGTTGTGGAGCCTAATTATGTTCATGATTCATAGGTCCTTGCTTCCAGCCGTGTTTATACCCCATAAAGACTTTACACCCCAGAATTATGTACACTCTTCCACACGGGGGAGTGTAGAGGGGGGGTGCCCCCTCTGCGAGGTCCAGGGGGGTTGTCCCCCCATATGGTGGGTTTGGGGGCAAGCGGGGGTTCAGGGGAAGCATCCCTCAAAGGAAAAATTGCCTTGTAAATTTATATTGTAATTTCATTATAAATTTGGACCGTTCATTATAAGGTCGTAGATCTAATGGTAGAAATTATGTTAGGGTTTTTTTCTCTATAAGGAAACCCTCTGTTATGAGGGAAATGTATTGCGGCTATGCAACATAATAGATATTGTATTCTGAGATGAGATACTGTGAGAGAAAGAAGAGGAAGTTACAACGGGTTTGTTGTAGGTTGTATCCCTTCATTTGTTGGATAATAATAAAGCAAGGACCTAGCAATTTCTCTGGTGGACGTAGCCCGCACTAGTTGAACCACGTAAATCTGTGTCTCTATTTTATTGTGTATCTTCTGTGTTTTGTTTCCAGATTTGTTTTATTTATTGCTCCACGGTCCTGTTTTTCTAACAACTGGTATCAGAGTGAAAGGTAACTCACAGGAAAAGAGGGTTCTTGGTTTGAGTGGGAGCAATGTCGGGAGATGGAAAGTTTAGGGTCGAGAAATTTAACGGCTAAAACTACTAGTTATGGAAGATGCAGATGGAAGATTATTTATATCAAAAGGACCTATTCCTACCATTGGGCGGAGTAGCAAAGAATCCGATGTCTATGAAGGATGAAGAATGGGAGTTTCTTGACAGAAAGGCTCTAGGAACGATATGACTGAGCCTGGTAGTGTTGGTGGCTTTCAATATTTCGAAAGAAAAGACAACGAAGGATCAGATGGACGGGTTGGATAAACTGTATGAAAAACCATCAATGTCCAATAAGGTATTTCTAATGAAGAGATTATTTAATATGAAGATGTCAAAAGGTGGGTCTGTTGCATATCATTTAAATGAATTTAATACAGTTACTAATCAACTAAGTTCTATAAAAGTGGACTTTGATGATGAGGATATGACTCTTCTAATCTTGTTCTTACTACCAGAAAGCTAGAATGGCTTGGTCATGGCTGTCAGTAACTCTCTTTGGTTCAAATACTTTAAAATTTGATGATGTTGTTGGTGTTATCCTTAGTGAGGAAATGCAACGGAAAAGCACAAGTGAGACATTAGGTAATGCATTGAACATGGAGAACAAGGAAAGACAAAAGGATAGAGAAAAGGGCTCAGGGAACCATGGGAATTCTAGGAAGGGTAGATCCAAATACATACTTGGAAATATAGAGTGATGAAATTGTGCGAAGAAAGGACATCTAAAGAAAGACTGCAGAGATCCAAAGAAACAAAGAGATGGACATCAGGAGGGAAATCAGGAAGCAAATGTAACAGGTGATGTGTTACAAGATTCTTTGATTCTTTCTGTAGATAATATTTCTAAGTCTTGGGTAGTATATTAAGGGGCTTCATTTCATGCCACACCCCATAGCAAACATTTTCTATATTATGTTAAAAGGTGATTTTGGATAGGTTCATTTGGGTAATGATGCACCATGCAAAATTGTTGGAATGGGAAAGGTAAAAATAAAGCAATGCAATGGAAACCAATGGTTGTTGAAAGAGGTAATACATGTTCCATATTTAAGAAAAAATCTAATTTAAATAGGGAAATTGGCAAGTGAAGGTTGTATATCCATATTTACAGATAAGACGTGGAAGGTCATCAAAGGATCATTGGTGATAGAAAAAGGAGATAAGGTAGGTACATTGTATTTATGTATTGGTAGTACTGACTCTTCTATCTCTTTATCTTCTATAGGAGTGGATACAACACTGTGGCATCATAGGCTTGGACACATGAGTGAGAAGGGGATGTACATACTTCACAAAAGATTTTTTTTTCCAAATCTTAAACAAATTGATTTGGACTTTTGTGAGCATTGTGTTTATGGAAAACAGAAGAGAGTCAGATTTCTCAGAGTTGGAAAAGAAAAGAAGAATGAAAGGTTATAGCTTGTGAATACATATGTATGGGGACTAGCTCAAGTATCATCTCTTGGTGGATCTCATTACTATGTTACTTTTATTGATGATGCAACTAGAAAAACTTGGGTTTATTACATTCGACAAAAATCTGATGTTTTTGATACTATTAAGAAATGGAAAGCTTTGGCTGAGAATGAGACAGGAAAAAGTTTGAAGTGTCTAAGATTAGATAATGGGGGAGAATATTGCAGCAATGAGTTTGATGATTACTATTCATACCATGGGATTCGTAGGGAAAAGACAGTTCCAAGAACACCACAAGAAAAAGGTGTGTTAGAAAGGATGAACAGGACAATCATCAAACATGCAAGGAGTATGAAATTGCATGATGGTTTTCCCTTACAGTTATGGGAAGATGTTGTAGATACTATTGTTTACTTAATGAATAGAGGACCTTCAAGCTCTTTGGATGGTATAATTCCATAGGAGGAATGGACAGAAAAAAAGGTAAACTAGTCTTTTTTGAAAACTTTCGGTTGTGAAGCATTTGTCCATATTGATAAAGAAAATAGAACAAAGCTTGAGTCTAAATCCAAGAAGTGTATTTTTATTGGATACAATGTTAATGATTTTGGTTATCGCTTATGGGATTATGAAAATAACAAAATCATTAGGAGTATAGATGTCATATTCAATGAGAAGGTCATGTACAAAGATCAGTTGTAGGGAAAGAAATAGGAACAAGAAAAACAAGAATACACAGTGCTTGATGAGATCAATGAAAAAGAAATTCCAAAGGAACTTGAAAATCAAAATGTACAACAACAAGAGAAAAAGGTACCTCAAACACCTGCAAGTGTTGTTAGAAAATCTACCAGGTTAAGTATACCCCCTGAACAATACTCTCCTTCATTGTATTATTTATTGTTGACTGATTCTGGTAAACCAGAATGTTATGAATAGGTAATGCAGGTAGACACCAAAAAGAAGTGGGAACAAGGCATGAAAGAGGAAATGGATTCCTTGGAAAATAACCAGACTTGGGACCTGGTTCAGTTGCCTGCAGGAAAAAGAGCATTTCATAATAAATGGGTTTACAAGTTGAAGGAAGAATATGGAGGAGTAAAGAAGTACACGGCTAGAATTGTTGTAAAGGGGTTTGCACAAAAGAAAGGTATAGATTTTCATGAAATATTTTCTCCTGTTGTTAAATTGACTTTAATTAGGACTATTTTAAGTCTTGTGGCAGTATATGCAACAACCATAGGGGTATGAGGTCAAAGGGAAGGAGAATTTGGTATGTAGGTTGAAGAAGAGCTTGTATGGCCTAAAGAAATCTCCAAGGTAGTGGTATTTGAAGTTTGATAGGTCTATAACAGAACAGGGTTATAGTAGATGTTATTTTGATCACTGTGTTTATTTTAAAAGGATAGAAAATGGAATCTATATTATCTTGCTATTGTATGTAGATGGTGTTGAGACCTGAAATTGACATTCTCATTACCCTATTATACTCTTCACCTATACCTTTTTGGACCTACCTAAAGCATGAGTGAATGACAAGAACGCTACCAATTTCCAGTAATAAGGTCATAAGGTAAAGTATGGTTAATTCATGTATTTTGTGGTTTATTGAGTTAAGGAATTAAATATTTCATGTACTAATGTTTGATTTGTCATATGTGAATATTTGACCCCTATATGTCTAGCGTTCCTGTACCAGCTCTGTCATGATCCGATACCTGCGCACCAAGATTGTTATTGTTTGATCCGGTACCAAACATGTTCGGTACTAAATCTTACCTGTTGTGATATGATACCAATGAACATGCTCTGTTATGATCCAGTACCAACGACCATGCTCTGTCATGATCTGGTACCACCTTTTATGCTCTGTCGTGATCCGATACCATCTGCCTATTATGATCTGGTACTAATATGAAAGAGCCTAATGCACTAAGTTAAGTGCCAGATCTCGCCTAAGTCAATTGGTGGACATCTATTTGTTTAACAAGGCTATGATAAGAACAATTTGTTAATTGCCTCATCATCATGCACTTTGTGTCATGACGATGAAGCTGAATATGTAACCGAATGATAAAACTTAAACAACTGATTGATTTGCAAATCACTTCGCCTCCTTGTGTTTCATGATTCAGACTATTAAATAGTCGTGGAAAGGATGGTATAAGGGTAGAAGAGTTAGCATATCATCAATATGTAAGCAACGTATGATAGTACAAAACATATCCTGAGTAAAGATTGATGGAATGTCATTTTATCTCCATATTTTGATTATCTATGATTAAGAATGAGTTGAGTTGTTAAAGAGAGTTTTGATTTTATTTTTTGAAGTGTGAGTGAGAGTAATGTGTGTGTTAAAAGCAAGCTTCCTGTAGACTTCAACAGCTGACCTGTTGAAGCGGCAAGGGCCCACCGCCCAACAAAGGTCAACCTCTTCATAGATTAGCATTAGTGTTTTTTTTCAATAGTATAAACATTGAATTAGCTAAAGATTTAACTCTGTTAGATGATAGCATTACAGCTTAGATTAATATTTCCATTCTACAATTGCTTAGATCTTTAATTGCTCTATTTTTGTTCTCATGAGTTTTATTTCCTTGAGTGATCATAGTTGTTGGCAACAATAGTCAAAACTACTTGGAGAAGAACTAGTGAAGTTCATTGTGAACCACAACAGAACCAACATATTGACTGTTGAACTACGCATGCTATGTTGATTGATGTTTTATTTCCTTTCAAAAAGTGTGGATTGTACAATTAGTTTTCTGGGTCAGACATCAGAGTTGATCTATCAAACCAATTCCATATCATACTTGCATGTTCCATAATGGAATAGATAGCTTCTCTATGAAAGACAACCAAAGTGCACTATAGTTTTCTATCTTGATTTGTTTCCAGCATACATAATCTAGTTTGATTCTATACTCGTGACATTAGGAATTACCTTTATTACTGGTGTCTTGTAACTCTGTTGATTACGAATCCCGGATTGATAATTAATGAGTGCATTATATTAGACATATAAGTAGCACAACAGATGGCATGCTTGTTACAGGGTCTAATATGCAGGATATAAATATTGTCAAGAAGAAATTATCCAATTCATTTTCAATGAAGGATTTGGGTGCTGCAAAGAAAATCCTTGGCATGAGAATAACAAGAGACATAAAAAATCGCAAATTGACATTGTCTCGGGGTGAGTACATAGAGAAGGTGTTG
>ML827746.1:38716-60992 GCA_009831015.1 Picea engelmannii | reverse complement strand
CAAATCTGGTGGAAATTGGAACAACAATTACCCAAACCTCTGAACCTATGAAGTCCCAAAGTAAATAATGGTCATAGCCATTGGATCAAGTACAGTGGAAGGATAAAGTAAACGTAAATCATGAAGTAACACTAATCGTTGATTTGATTCAAGAAAATTCTCAACCATTGATCAAGTATAGTGGAAGGATAGGGTAAAGCATAAATCACGAAGTAATGCTAAACATTGATCTACTTCGAGAGTGTTCTCAACCATTGATCAAGAATAGTGGAAGGATAGTGTAAGGGAAGGTATTAACTGACAACAAGAAGTCACCACCGCTTTATGACTTATTCGGTAGGTTATCATTGTAGAGGAGTTGAACTACTCAAAACTCTAGTAACCCAGATTTCTGGAGTACTGAAGCTCTGAAATAACATTTGGACCATTGAATTTTATGGACACACGTCAACTCAAGATTAGCACTTTGATGAAATTTAGTCGGGGAGAATTGGAATTTTATAAAAAGAACAAACCCCCAAGTCGTGAAGTACTGGAGGAAACGACAACTGTCCATCTCAAAATTGAATCCTAGCCATTAGATAAGGATAATAAAATGTGAGAAATGAATCTTTTAAAAGAATGATCAAACCATTGATTTGAAATAGTGATCAACGATGAGGATTAAAACCGTGAATTGAAGTTATTTGAAATATAACACTCTGAAAGAAGATGCATCGTTTAAATTAGTAATCTTGTGGTTTTGTGCATATGGTCATATGAAAAACATGGTTAGAAGGAAGAACCTTCGTAGAACTCGATTTATGCAACATTTGCAATGATGGGTTTTTAGCCAAAACAAAATGCAAAACAAGGGATTTGAAGTCTTTAAATAAAACTATTAATAATAATAATAATAATATAAATTATTATTATTAATTCAAATGAAGAGGTGTATGAAGAGGTGTAATGGTTCAAACAAAGGCACGTAATGCTTCAAACTCATACCTATTAGGAGACTATATAAACAAAGAATTATGGTGAACAATAGATGTAGTTGAATTTGTTGAAGTATATATATTTATATATAATGGATTGAATGAAGGTTCATTCTATCATGTTGGTGCCTATTTACAAGCAAGGTCTTGTATGAGGATTGGATTCCTCACATCTCAGTTAGATCTGAGATCAACAAGCAGGACTTGTTATGAGGGTTGGATTCCTCATTTCTCGGTTGGATTTGAGAACTACAAGATGGGTCTTGTAATAGAGATCTTGGTATCTCATAATTGTTTGAATATGAAGATTGATCTTATGTATTCATTCAATTTAAATAAATAAACAAAATATTTATTCTTTTATATATTGGTTGATAAATTGAAATAAATATATGTTGTTCAATTAATTTGTGAAAAGTGGAAAATTGTCCAAAGTTTTGTGACACTGATTCACCCCTCCCTCTCAGTGTTAAGTGTACATTTCAATAAGTCGTTGATCAAGAATTCACGAGATTCTGAAATAGCCAAAATAATGACACCCATTGTATCGTGTTAGGATTTTCGTGTCAAAGAGGGACCATTAGATAAATTCAAGTTGCTCGAGTTTTATTTGGGGAATCTCACTTCGCGAGAATTGAGAATTGGGAATTGTTGGCATAGGGGAAGACCCAGGGTTCAGTTCTGAGAGCACACAGACAACCCCTAACTACTGGCCCTTTCGGAAATACCTGCAAAGCAAATGCAGTCTCACTCGAAGTAGCTATGGGGGGGTTGCAGGACAAAGATGTATACAACCAAGGGGAATATCAAGTGGATCTAATACTAGAAGAGTACATCATGCATATATCACTTATCATCTTATATATACTCCACACAACTATCTATCAGATCTAACATAGTAATTCAATAGCAGTATATCAAAGGGAAAATAACATAGCATCAATCACACACTGCACAAGGTATATGTGGTTCACCCTCTCTCTACGGATACATCCACAGAACTGTTCTTTATAATATATTAAGATGAAGCATACAATTCTTGTTTGTGCTCTCAGCTAGTATATCTTCTATCTTCTCCTCCCTATCTCCCCCCTCCCTACGCACCCAACTATAGGGTTGATCTTCAAACCCAGTTGGAGATCCTACAATACATAAGGTTCTCGTACTCAACACTTCTCTCTCACTAAATATTACTCACTCAATCACACAATGACAAAGACAAAAACAATAATTATAACACCAACCCATCCCAGGTCCTTTAGACCTCTATTTATACATTACAATAGCTCACCGGAATCCTTAAGTCAAAACCTAGGTGTCAAGAAACCCTAGATACCAAAACCCTAGGTGTCTAAAACCCTAGGTCAACTTGACCCACATTTTCAGGGCTTCACCAGACTATCTTTCCTTTTTTTCTCACATGGTGCTTCAAAGCATCCAACAGTGGCTCTTTCCTCTTGTTGAGCTATCCACGATCCTTCTTTCTTGTTGATCTGTCATCCTCGATCTCATTCTCCAATGGCTTTCTTTCTCTTACTTCGCTCCATCTTTTTTTCTCTTTTTCTCACTTCGACCCAGTAATAGTCACTGTGTCTTCCACGCAGTTCACATTTTGCCTTTTCTTCCTTGCTCTTCACTATATTTCATAACCAAGGACCAACAAGCCCCCAACACTCACCTGTGACTCGTCTCAAGGCACTTCAGATCTAACCTTTCTATTTTACTTTGACTTCAGACTACGAAGTGCAACCTTTTCTTTCTACTTTATGCCTCCTCTCCTTCTTTGTGTAGACTATATTTTATGCGTCTGGTACCTAGTTTCAACTGCACCTGGTACCTATACCCTTTTCCTCATGCTTTTACTGAGAGATACGAGGCAATTGGTTGTCATAATACAACTTCATTCAGCTCTTGTTCACCAAACCTTCCTTCCATTCTCCATTCAAAGTCTTCAACTATGCATCTCCTCTTTCTGTAACATAGGCGACCTCATAAGCCCCGAGCCAATGTGTTCCGAACTTTCCTGGATGCTTCATGAATTTACTGTCATATACCAGTACCAGATCACCTTGCTTAAATGGCTTCTTCTTAATGTGTATGTCATGGCAGGCCTTCTCTCTTTCCTTCTGTACCTTCTGATGGAATCCTGCAATAAATATGTCTTCTTATAGTTTGACCCATTGTGCAATCCTTTCTCGAACAACACCAGTGTCGTCCATATTTGTAAAGGCAACAATTCTTAATCTTGGTACCAAATATTCCATTGGGACAACGGCTTCAAGACCATACACCAACTTAAAAGGGGTTTGCATTATTAGCTTCTTACAAGTGGTTCTATAGGCCCACAGTATTCCTGGTACTCTTAAATCCCAATCATCACTATTAACACTGCAAGTCTTCATCAACGTTGTCTCCAAGATCTTGTTGAATGCTTCCACTGTCCCATTTCCTTGTGGATGGTAAGGCGTGCTCTTATGATGGTGAACTGCAAATTCCTCAGTTAGGGCTTCAACTATTTTATATATGAAATGTGTGCCTTGATCACTCATAAGAATCTTTGGGCATCCAAACCTAGTTATGATGTCATCAAATATGAAGCACACAGCTGTAGTTGCACTATAGTTCTTAACTATTGTTGCCTCGACCAATATGGTTAAATATTTTGTCATAGTAATGATGTACCTTGCTCCTCTCCACTTGCCTGGCGGGTTTATAGGTCCCACAAAGTCAATGGCCCATTTCTCAAATTCTTTTAGGGTCATTTGTGGTGTTAAGGGCATTTCATCTCTTCTAGACGGTTTCCCAACTCTTTGGCTTACATCTCAGGCTCTATAATAGTCTTTAGCATCTTTGTGTAAGGTAGGCCACCAAAGGCCAAATCCAAGAACCTTCTGCGTAGTTTATTTCCTTGTGTAGTGTCCTCCAGTGATGCCTTCATGAGATTCAACAAGGATCAATGGTCACTCTGACTCCATAACACACCTTCTCAATATCTCATCAAGTCCCATTTTGTATAGTTGTCCAGCTATAAGTGAAAAGTCGGTAACGCGCACTACTAGTTGTTTCTTCTAGGGAATTGTATACTCACTAGGTGCCATTCTTGTTGACAGGAACTGGACTATCTCTATGAAATTGGTCATCACTATTTATAATGGCCAATAATTGTGCATCTTGTAGTGCATCCTCCAAACTGGTCGGCTCTTTTCCATGTTCCAACCTTGACAAGTGGTCAAGACCTTTGTTCATTCTTCCTAGTTTAACTATGATCTCAAAGTCATATTCCTGATATAGAAGAAGCCATATGCATATTCTCCCCCCACTAGCTTGTTGACTAGGTATTTCAGTGCAGAGTGATCAGTAAACATTTTAAAGTGTCCTCCCAACAAGTAGTGGTAAACTTTCTGCAGTGCATACACCATGGCTAACCCTTCTCTTTCAGTGGTGGTGTAATTAATATCAATTGTGGATAGTTTCCTGCTAGCAAAAGCTAATGGATTTTCAATATCTCCTTCCCCAGGTTGTTCTAACACTACTCCTAAGGCAATAGAATATGCATCAACATGCACATGAAAATCCTTGCTCCAATCTTGGAAAACCAGAATAGACGCAGTAACCATTTTCTGTTTTAGTGTGTCGAAGCTCTGTTGGCACTCCTCTGTCCAGTGAAATTGGTAGTCTTTCTTCAAAATATTCTCCATGGGTGTTGTAATCTGGGCATATCCTTTAATGAAATTCTTGTAATATCCATTATTTCCCAGTGTGGTGCACAGTTGTTTGACTGAAGTAGGAGGGGGTAGATCAACTATAATGGCAATTTTAGATGGATTGACCAACAATCCCTGCTTGCATACAATATGACCTAATAGCACTCCAAATGGTGAGAAGAAGATGCACTTCTTCAGATTCAAGGAAATTTGACACTGCCTGCATTTGTCCAACATTATATTTAGACATTCAATATGATTTTTCAATAAACTAAAAAGAGTCCAATCATCAAAATATGCTTCTATAAATTTACTCAGAAACTCCTTGAATGCTTCAACCACCACCCTGGAAAATATGGTTGGGGAATTATTCAATCTAGATGGAATCACTGTATACTGGTAGGATCCCCATTATGTTGAAAATGTGGTGTTATTGCGATCTTCCTTGGAAATCCAGATCTGATGGTATCCTGAAAATCCATCTGTAAAAGAATATACCTCCTGGCCTCCCACATTATCTAACACTTCGCCAGTGAATGGTGTAGGGAAGGGGTCATGCAAACAAACATCATTCAGGTTCCTAAGATCTACACAGATCCTGATCTCTCATGTCTTATTGTCTTGTACCACCATAGGGCTAATCCATTCTGACTCTTCAACAGGTTCTATAATTCCTCCTTCCAGCATTCTGTCAATCTCAATATTCAATTTCTCCTTATATTTAGGGTTCAATATGTATGGTCTCTATTTGACTGGTCTTGCATATAGTCTCAAAGGGATCCTCATTTCTCCCATAGGCCCCTTAATTCCCTTCATATCAGTGAACTTGGTTGGAAACAAGTCATGATATTCATGCAGTAACTCTATTATCTTTTCAATAGTAGCAACATCCCAATAATCTCCAACATTTGCAAGCTTTGGTGTCTGCTCTGTTCCAATGTTGAATTTATGTATTTTGATCGGTTGTCCAATGAATGGTAGCTCAACTCCTGGTCCTTCCACATCTCTCTGGACTTCTGTTTCAGGAATTTTCACCTTCCTAGGATCATTGTCTTCAACAACATTGATGTTGTAAGAACCTTGCAGTTTCTAGAGAGGCGCGGTCCATTCGTCCTCTTGTTTTTCTAAAGGGGGGCTAGAGGCCTCCTCAAATACTTTATGTCTTACAATATGTAATTCTTGATCTACTGAAGGATATTTACTTTCATATAAGAAGGTGGTTACAATGTTCCAAGTCATACCTTCCCAATCTGAAGTGACGAGGTGCAGCTCCGCTTGAAGGTACCAATTGATATGGGTTGTGTCTAGTGTGTTAATGAACTTGTGCACCCACTTCTCTTGTGGAATGGTTTTCCAAGATTCCTCGCAAGTTCACACATGGTCCTTTGGGAAGCTTCGACCTGTGTACTAAACTTCGAAGCCTTCCACTTGTGCTAAGAACCATGCGGTCATCAGGGTACGACATTGTACCCATTTTGTAATGTTATTTTTGTGTGTCCCCCACCATCTTGTTGGTGTTGATTTCAAGGCCTTATCCATTGCCAACAAGAGTTGTTTCATTGGTACACTTTCTTCAAAGTCCGATAAGAAGGTTTCTAATGGATTCAGACCATCAAAGGTGGGTAAGTTACTTACTGTTGTGCCGATTCAACGTACTTCCCTGGTTAATCTAGCACATCTCCTTGTAGATACTTGATACATTTTGTTCTGCCAGTTCTCCAGTGATTCTTCTTAATCAGATGAACATGCATTGTCACTTCGCCAACTTAGGTTTCCATCAGCCATAGGATTAATGTAATCCTATTGTATGGATGTTAATTTGTATATTTTTTCCAATTCATATGCACGGTCTTCTTCTCTGATAGGTTCTATGTATTGCTGACCTTCATCTGGATCTAAAGGTGCAATGACCCTAAGTCCATATCTTTCAAACTGCATATGTATTTTATTTAAATAAACCACAGTGGAATTATTGAAAGCCCAATCAATTCCTAACAACACAGGGTAAGGGAAACTGTCATCAACTATCTCAATTACCTCAAAATCTGCAAACATTCTTACTTCGTCGATGTCCACAGGGGCATGTTCAAATATTCCAAAGGGGATTACAACTTGCTTATTATACATCCTAAGTCTGATAGGGGAATAAATCAACTTTGATTTTCCCATTAGTGCCCAGGTTTTCTTAGACATGACATTGACCTCCGACCCTAAGTCGAGGACCACATAGTCTATATCATATTCTCCTATCTAAGCATTCAAGTGTAGTTCCTTATTTGTCCTTCTCTTCTTGTATAGTTGATGTAATTCTTTATTCAGTAAGTGATCTATCCTTCCTATCTCATACTGTCTAATTAAATTTTGCAGCTCTTGTACAACACTCTCATCTTGAATCAACTTAATACAAGTATATAAAAATTCCATAATCTTGTTTACCTCTTTTCCTTATTTTGGTGAAGCAGACTAATTGAATGCTAGAGGAATTCCATATTCTCTTACTTCTAGTCATGTCTTTGATGAAGAGACTTGGTCTACCTTGAACTCTTTTCTTGCCTCCTCAAATATTTGTCTTTCTTTCTTTGCATCAAAATTTCAGGTCTTCTCTGTAGCTTTCCGGACTCCTGAGACTTCTGTAGTATTTCCTTGGGTCAGTCTATATTCCACTGTAACAATGCCTTCTCTAGCGATAATAGTGAATCTAGGGTCTTCTCCACGAGGTTCATCATATATCAGTTTCATTTGTGGGTTTTGTTGAGGTCCCTATTTCTCTTGAAGTTTAGCCAGCAATGATAGACATTCCTCGATGACATGCTCGAAAGAGTCGCAATAGATGCAAGGGGTACAAGGGTTCTGACAGTCCCTTTCCAAGTGTCTTGGTTGTGTGCAATTGTAACAAATGACCTGTCCTCAGCCTCAACCCATACCTCCTCCTCTTCTTTGTCCTCTGAATCCACCACGAGGATTGAACTTTCCTCTCCCAGGGGAGTTATACTGTGTAGTGTTTTCTTCTTGTTGTACTTCACCTTGAATTTTGTATATGTCTCTTGACCTTTTGTGCATGAGGTCATAATCCCTACAATCCCTATCATCATGCCCTACAGACTTACAGAACATGCAATACAAATTTTTGTGTGTCTTAACATATTTTTTCATGTAATAGCACTCACCAGGGCGATGTCTATTTTTTCATACCTCACACCAGGGTAGGGTGACATTCTTTAAAGGGCTTGGAGCTCTAGAGGCCAAGTATTAATGAAATAGGGGGCAGTGTTCCTTGTCATGGCCTTCTAATTTGCATATGACACACCAGATGTCTTCTCTTTTATCTTTTCCCTTTTCTTTCTTCATATCTTTGACCTGTAGAGACAAACTAGTTAGCTGACTCAATATTTGACTCATATTGAGTTGGATTTTCCCATAGGGGTTGATTCTAACTTCGTGACGATCTCCAACACATCAACCTGTGAAGAAATATTTTTTTGTATCAGAGGAACTCTGATGTGTGGTAAGAGGGAAGCAATGAACCATTATTTGTTCTTCTCATCTGGGATCTGAAAAGTCAATCGACCTGTTAAGGTCTTGAATCTCTGATCGAATTCCCAAACAGGTTTGGCTACCTTCTGCTTGAACTCTTTCAGCTCTGTAATACATTGTGACTCTGACTTAGGTTTATTGAACTCTGTAATCAATGCATTCTTGATCTCATTCAACGGGTTAGGTTGTGCAAGTCCTTGGACAAGCTTCATGTACTAGCTCAATGTATGATCCCTTAGGGTAGTACTAAACTGATTTATTTTAACAAATTCATCGATGAGATTATTAATATTCCATATGGCTTCACATAGGAACTAGTGCTGATCAGGATCTTCAGATCCATATCCCCTAAAAATAGGGAGCCTCATCTCATCTGCCATAGATCTTCCTAAGGTTGTTGACTCAGTATGTGGTGGAATACTAGTGACAGTGCTATGAACTCTCTCGTGGCTTAGATTACTCTGATTACTTAATGCTATAGAATCAATAGGATGGATAATAGTACTTACTCCAGCAGTCTGCGCAGTTCCTGAAGTTTATGGCTCTTCACGGCGAGGTTCTTCAGCTTTCCCTTCCTCTATCCCGGCGGGTTCTGAATGCTCTTCGTCTGTGAGATCTGCCTCTTCTCCACCATAGACACCCTTGTCCCTATAGTTCTTCTTAAACAGGTTCACAATATGAACTTCTCTAAATTCTCTCCCACTACGTGTATGTCCAGCCTCTGTGTCGCTATTGTTGTCTGAATTCTTGAACATTAGATTTTCTAGATCCAACCAATCTACTGTATATTCAATATGTTCTTCTCATGCAATAGCATCTTGATCCTCAGCTTCAGAAAATGTAAAAATTTTCCTCTGGGTCCCTTGAAGAAATATCTCTTGGCTTGGCTATATGACTCTACTCTGTCAACAACAAACTCGGTGTTGTACCTTCCAATGGTGCTATCAAACCAGTGATATACTATTCTTGACATGATGTTATCAACTCTTTTGACCTTCTTGATCAGCACCGATGTCCAAACCACAGGAGGTCTAGATTTGATCTCAAACTGGGTATCTGCTAACCTAGAGAACCACTCGTATAGCTCCCGATGGATTCCTCCAAAGAAAATATCATGTATATCAGTAAAGATATATATTCCTAACCAATCCATCTTTCTAATATTAGGGTTCTTTTTCTGGGATTCAATGAAGTCCCTTTGTTTATCCTCTATCCACTTATGATTTTTTGTCTTTGATGGAAACCACCTTGACATTCCCTCAAGAATATTATTGTCCCGACAATGGAATCATTTGTTGGCACAGGGGCAGACCCAGGGTTCAATTCCAAGAGCACACCAACAAGCCCTGACTAGTGTCCTTTTGGAAACACCTGCAAAGAAGATGCAATATCACCTGAAGAAGCTATGGGGGGGTTGCAGGACAAAGATGTCTACAACCAAGGGTAATATCAAGTGGATATAATACTAGAATAGTACAACATGCATATATCACTTATCAGCTTAGATCTACTCCACACAACTATCTATAAAATTTAACACAATAATGCAATAGCAGTATATCAAAGGGAAAAGAACATAGCATCAATCAAACACTGCACAAGGTATACGTGGTTCATCGTCTCTCTAGGGATACATCCACAAAACTTTGCTTTATAATATATTAAGATGAAGCATACAGTGCTTTTCTGTGCAACCTTCTCTCTTCTCCTCTCTATCTCTCCCCTCCCTGCGCACCCAGCTACAAGGTTGATCTTTGCACCCAACTGAGGGTCTTACAATACAGAAGGCTCTCATACTCAGCACTTCTCTCTCACTCAATATTACTCACTTGATCACACAATGAAAAAGACAACAACAACAATTATAAAACCAACCCATCCCAGGTCCTTTAGACCTCTATTTATACATTACAATATCTCATTGACATCCTTAGGTCAAAACCTAGGTGTCAAGAAACCCTAGATACCAAAACCCTATGTGTCTAAAAACCTAGGTCAACTTGACCCATGTTTTCAGGGCTTCTCCAGCTTGTCTTTCCTTCCTTTCACGCCGTGCTCCAAAGCATCCAATGATGGATTTTTCCTCTTGTTGAGTTGTCCATGATCCTTCTTTCTTTTTGATCTATCATCATCAATCTCCTCATCCAATGACTTGATTTCTCTTACTTCACTCTGTATTTTCTGCTCTTTTTCTCACTTCAACCCAGTAACAGTCACTGTGTCTTCTGCGCAGTTCAAATTTTGCCTTTTCTTCCTTGCTCTTCACTAACTTGCATAACCAAGGGCCAACAATGTTGGTTGTGGAGCCTAATTATGTTCATGATTCATAGGTCCTTGCTTCCAGCCGTGTTTATACCCCATAAAGACTTTACACCCCAGAATTATGTACACTCTTCCACACGGGGGAGTGTAGAGGGGGGGTGCCCCCTCTGCGAGGTCCAGGGGGGTTGTCCCCCCATATGGTGGGTTTGGGGGCAAGCGGGGGTTCAGGGGAAGCATCCCTCAAAGGAAAAATTGCCTTGTAAATTTATATTGTAATTTCATTATAAATTTGGACCGTTCATTATAAGGTCGTAGATCTAATGGTAGAAATTATGTTAGGGTTTTTTTCTCTATAAGGAAACCCTCTGTTATGAGGGAAATGTATTGCGGCTATGCAACATAATAGATATTGTATTCTGAGATGAGATACTGTGAGAGAAAGAAGAGGAAGTTACAACGGGTTTGTTGTAGGTTGTATCCCTTCATTTGTTGGATAATAATAAAGCAAGGACCTAGCAATTTCTCTGGTGGACGTAGCCCGCACTAGTTGAACCACGTAAATCTGTGTCTCTATTTTATTGTGTATCTTCTGTGTTTTGTTTCCAGATTTGTTTTATTTATTGCTCCACGGTCCTGTTTTTCTAACAACTGGTATCAGAGTGAAAGGTAACTCACAGGAAAAGAGGGTTCTTGGTTTGAGTGGGAGCAATGTCGGGAGATGGAAAGTTTAGGGTCGAGAAATTTAACGGCTAAAACTACTAGTTATGGAAGATGCAGATGGAAGATTATTTATATCAAAAGGACCTATTCCTACCATTGGGCGGAGTAGCAAAGAATCCGATGTCTATGAAGGATGAAGAATGGGAGTTTCTTGACAGAAAGGCTCTAGGAACGATATGACTGAGCCTGGTAGTGTTGGTGGCTTTCAATATTTCGAAAGAAAAGACAACGAAGGATCAGATGGACGGGTTGGATAAACTGTATGAAAAACCATCAATGTCCAATAAGGTATTTCTAATGAAGAGATTATTTAATATGAAGATGTCAAAAGGTGGGTCTGTTGCATATCATTTAAATGAATTTAATACAGTTACTAATCAACTAAGTTCTATAAAAGTGGACTTTGATGATGAGGATATGACTCTTCTAATCTTGTTCTTACTACCAGAAAGCTAGAATGGCTTGGTCATGGCTGTCAGTAACTCTCTTTGGTTCAAATACTTTAAAATTTGATGATGTTGTTGGTGTTATCCTTAGTGAGGAAATGCAACGGAAAAGCACAAGTGAGACATTAGGTAATGCATTGAACATGGAGAACAAGGAAAGACAAAAGGATAGAGAAAAGGGCTCAGGGAACCATGGGAATTCTAGGAAGGGTAGATCCAAATACATACTTGGAAATATAGAGTGATGAAATTGTGCGAAGAAAGGACATCTAAAGAAAGACTGCAGAGATCCAAAGAAACAAAGAGATGGACATCAGGAGGGAAATCAGGAAGCAAATGTAACAGGTGATGTGTTACAAGATTCTTTGATTCTTTCTGTAGATAATATTTCTAAGTCTTGGGTAGTATATTAAGGGGCTTCATTTCATGCCACACCCCATAGCAAACATTTTCTATATTATGTTAAAAGGTGATTTTGGATAGGTTCATTTGGGTAATGATGCACCATGCAAAATTGTTGGAATGGGAAAGGTAAAAATAAAGCAATGCAATGGAAACCAATGGTTGTTGAAAGAGGTAATACATGTTCCATATTTAAGAAAAAATCTAATTTAAATAGGGAAATTGGCAAGTGAAGGTTGTATATCCATATTTACAGATAAGACGTGGAAGGTCATCAAAGGATCATTGGTGATAGAAAAAGGAGATAAGGTAGGTACATTGTATTTATGTATTGGTAGTACTGACTCTTCTATCTCTTTATCTTCTATAGGAGTGGATACAACACTGTGGCATCATAGGCTTGGACACATGAGTGAGAAGGGGATGTACATACTTCACAAAAGATTTTTTTTTCCAAATCTTAAACAAATTGATTTGGACTTTTGTGAGCATTGTGTTTATGGAAAACAGAAGAGAGTCAGATTTCTCAGAGTTGGAAAAGAAAAGAAGAATGAAAGGTTATAGCTTGTGAATACATATGTATGGGGACTAGCTCAAGTATCATCTCTTGGTGGATCTCATTACTATGTTACTTTTATTGATGATGCAACTAGAAAAACTTGGGTTTATTACATTCGACAAAAATCTGATGTTTTTGATACTATTAAGAAATGGAAAGCTTTGGCTGAGAATGAGACAGGAAAAAGTTTGAAGTGTCTAAGATTAGATAATGGGGGAGAATATTGCAGCAATGAGTTTGATGATTACTATTCATACCATGGGATTCGTAGGGAAAAGACAGTTCCAAGAACACCACAAGAAAAAGGTGTGTTAGAAAGGATGAACAGGACAATCATCAAACATGCAAGGAGTATGAAATTGCATGATGGTTTTCCCTTACAGTTATGGGAAGATGTTGTAGATACTATTGTTTACTTAATGAATAGAGGACCTTCAAGCTCTTTGGATGGTATAATTCCATAGGAGGAATGGACAGAAAAAAAGGTAAACTAGTCTTTTTTGAAAACTTTCGGTTGTGAAGCATTTGTCCATATTGATAAAGAAAATAGAACAAAGCTTGAGTCTAAATCCAAGAAGTGTATTTTTATTGGATACAATGTTAATGATTTTGGTTATCGCTTATGGGATTATGAAAATAACAAAATCATTAGGAGTATAGATGTCATATTCAATGAGAAGGTCATGTACAAAGATCAGTTGTAGGGAAAGAAATAGGAACAAGAAAAACAAGAATACACAGTGCTTGATGAGATCAATGAAAAAGAAATTCCAAAGGAACTTGAAAATCAAAATGTACAACAACAAGAGAAAAAGGTACCTCAAACACCTGCAAGTGTTGTTAGAAAATCTACCAGGTTAAGTATACCCCCTGAACAATACTCTCCTTCATTGTATTATTTATTGTTGACTGATTCTGGTAAACCAGAATGTTATGAATAGGTAATGCAGGTAGACACCAAAAAGAAGTGGGAACAAGGCATGAAAGAGGAAATGGATTCCTTGGAAAATAACCAGACTTGGGACCTGGTTCAGTTGCCTGCAGGAAAAAGAGCATTTCATAATAAATGGGTTTACAAGTTGAAGGAAGAATATGGAGGAGTAAAGAAGTACACGGCTAGAATTGTTGTAAAGGGGTTTGCACAAAAGAAAGGTATAGATTTTCATGAAATATTTTCTCCTGTTGTTAAATTGACTTTAATTAGGACTATTTTAAGTCTTGTGGCAGTATATGCAACAACCATAGGGGTATGAGGTCAAAGGGAAGGAGAATTTGGTATGTAGGTTGAAGAAGAGCTTGTATGGCCTAAAGAAATCTCCAAGGTAGTGGTATTTGAAGTTTGATAGGTCTATAACAGAACAGGGTTATAGTAGATGTTATTTTGATCACTGTGTTTATTTTAAAAGGATAGAAAATGGAATCTATATTATCTTGCTATTGTATGTAGATGGTGTTGAGACCTGAAATTGACATTCTCATTACCCTATTATACTCTTCACCTATACCTTTTTGGACCTACCTAAAGCATGAGTGAATGACAAGAACGCTACCAATTTCCAGTAATAAGGTCATAAGGTAAAGTATGGTTAATTCATGTATTTTGTGGTTTATTGAGTTAAGGAATTAAATATTTCATGTACTAATGTTTGATTTGTCATATGTGAATATTTGACCCCTATATGTCTAGCGTTCCTGTACCAGCTCTGTCATGATCCGATACCTGCGCACCAAGATTGTTATTGTTTGATCCGGTACCAAACATGTTCGGTACTAAATCTTACCTGTTGTGATATGATACCAATGAACATGCTCTGTTATGATCCAGTACCAACGACCATGCTCTGTCATGATCTGGTACCACCTTTTATGCTCTGTCGTGATCCGATACCATCTGCCTATTATGATCTGGTACTAATATGAAAGAGCCTAATGCACTAAGTTAAGTGCCAGATCTCGCCTAAGTCAATTGGTGGACATCTATTTGTTTAACAAGGCTATGATAAGAACAATTTGTTAATTGCCTCATCATCATGCACTTTGTGTCATGACGATGAAGCTGAATATGTAACCGAATGATAAAACTTAAACAACTGATTGATTTGCAAATCACTTCGCCTCCTTGTGTTTCATGATTCAGACTATTAAATAGTCGTGGAAAGGATGGTATAAGGGTAGAAGAGTTAGCATATCATCAATATGTAAGCAACGTATGATAGTACAAAACATATCCTGAGTAAAGATTGATGGAATGTCATTTTATCTCCATATTTTGATTATCTATGATTAAGAATGAGTTGAGTTGTTAAAGAGAGTTTTGATTTTATTTTTTGAAGTGTGAGTGAGAGTAATGTGTGTGTTAAAAGCAAGCTTCCTGTAGACTTCAACAGCTGACCTGTTGAAGCGGCAAGGGCCCACCGCCCAACAAAGGTCAACCTCTTCATAGATTAGCATTAGTGTTTTTTTTCAATAGTATAAACATTGAATTAGCTAAAGATTTAACTCTGTTAGATGATAGCATTACAGCTTAGATTAATATTTCCATTCTACAATTGCTTAGATCTTTAATTGCTCTATTTTTGTTCTCATGAGTTTTATTTCCTTGAGTGATCATAGTTGTTGGCAACAATAGTCAAAACTACTTGGAGAAGAACTAGTGAAGTTCATTGTGAACCACAACAGAACCAACATATTGACTGTTGAACTACGCATGCTATGTTGATTGATGTTTTATTTCCTTTCAAAAAGTGTGGATTGTACAATTAGTTTTCTGGGTCAGACATCAGAGTTGATCTATCAAACCAATTCCATATCATACTTGCATGTTCCATAATGGAATAGATAGCTTCTCTATGAAAGACAACCAAAGTGCACTATAGTTTTCTATCTTGATTTGTTTCCAGCATACATAATCTAGTTTGATTCTATACTCGTGACATTAGGAATTACCTTTATTACTGGTGTCTTGTAACTCTGTTGATTACGAATCCCGGATTGATAATTAATGAGTGCATTATATTAGACATATAAGTAGCACAACAGATGGCATGCTTGTTACAGGGTCTAATATGCAGGATATAAATATTGTCAAGAAGAAATTATCCAATTCATTTTCAATGAAGGATTTGGGTGCTGCAAAGAAAATCCTTGGCATGAGAATAACAAGAGACATAAAAAATCGCAAATTGACATTGTCTCGGGGTGAGTACATAGAGAAGGTGTTGAAGAGGTTTAGAATGCAAAATGCAAAACCAGTTAGTACACCTTTGGCCAGCCATTTCAAATTAACTAAGGAAATGTGTCCCAAGACACAGGAGGAGATAGAATACATGTCCAGGGTCCCTTATTCATCAACAGTTGGCAGCTTGATGTATGCAATGGTTTTCACAAGAACATATATTGCACATGCAGTGGGAGTTGTGAGCAGGTATATGAACAATCCAGGTAAAGAAAAATGGGAGGCAGTAAAGTGGATTCTCAAGTATTTGAGAGGTATTGCTAGTCATGCATTATGTTTTGGAGGTTCAGACACTTTTCTACTAGGATATGTTGATTCAGATATGACAGGTGATAAATACAGCAGGAGGAGCACCACAGGGTATGTTTTTACTATAGGTGGAACAATTGTAAGTTGGTTTTCAAAACTGCAAAAGGTTGTTCCACTTTCAACAACAGAGGTAGAGTATGTTGTTGCTACAGAGGCTAGTAAAGAGATTATTTAGTTACAAAGGTTTATGGAGGAATTGGGAAAAATAGGGAGAATAGCAGGTTGTAGTGTGATAGTGAGAGTGCAATTCATCTTAAAAATAAATCAACCTTCCATTCGAAGACTAATCATATACAAATGAGGTATCACTTCATACGATCCACCTTGGAAGATGGAAATTTGAAGTTGGAAAAGATACACACTAGCCAGAATCCTGTAGACATGTTAACAAAAGGAGTAACCAGAGAGAAACTGAGTTCTTGCTCAATTTCAGTTGGTCTTCAATAATGAAGATGAAGATGAGAAATTTTCTAGGTCCAAGAAGGTTCAAAGTCCAGCATATACAGCAGCGGTGGAGTTGTTGAGATCAGTCTCTAAGTGGGAGATTATTGGTTGTGGAGCCTGATTATGCTCCTAATTTAGAGGTCCTTGCTTCCAGCTGTGTTTATACCCCATGGAGACTTTACACCCTAGAAGTATGTACAGTCTTCCACGTGGGGGAGTGCAGAGGGGGGGTACCCCCTTTGCGGGGTCTGGGGGGGCTATCCCCTAGCTAGGGGATTCAGGGAAAAGCAGGCCCCTGATAGGGGTTCTAGGGAAGCGTCCCCCAAAGGGAAAATTGCCTTGGAAATGTATATTGTAATTTCATTGTAAATATGGATCGTTCATTATAAGGTCGCAGATCTAATGGTAGAAATTATGTTAGAGTTATTTTCCATATAAGGCAACCCTATGTTATGAGGGAAATGTATTTTGGCTATGCAACATAGCGAATATTGTATTATGAGATGAGAGACTGTGAGAGAAATAAGAGGAAATTACAACAGATTTGTTGTAGGTTGTATCCCTTCATTTGTTGGATAATAATAAAGCAAGCACCTGGAAATTTCTCTGGTGGATGTATCCCACACTAGGTGAACCATGTAAATATGTGTCTCTATTGTATTGTGTATCTTCTGTGTTTTGTTTCCACATTTGTTTTATTTTATTGATCCACGGTCCTATTTTTCTAACAAACAAGCCCCCAACACTCACCTGTGACTTGTCCCGAGGCACTTCAGATCTAACCTTTCTATTTTACTTCAAATTTAGATTGTGCAGTGTAGCCTTTTCTTTCTTCTCTATGCCTCCTCTCATTCCTTGTGCAGACTATCATTTCTGTGTCTGGTACCTAGTTTCAACTACACCTGGTACCTAAACCCTTTTCCTCATGCTTTTACTAAGAGCTGCGAGGCATCTGGTTGTCATAATACAACTTCATCCAACTCCCATTCACCAAACCTTCCTTGCATTCTCCATTCAAAGTCTTCAGCTGTGTATCTCCTCCTTCTATAACATAGGCAACCTCATAAGGCCCGAGCCAATGCGTTCTAAATTTTCTTGGATGCTTCATGAATTTACTGTCATATACAAGTACCAGATCACCTTGCTTAAATTCCTTCTTCTTAATGTGTCTGTCATGGTAGGCCTTCACTCTTTCCTTTTGTACTTGTTGATGGAATCCTGCAATAAATCTATCTTCTTCTAGTTTGACCAACTGTGAAATCCTTTCTTGAACAACTTCAGTGTCGTCCATATCTGTAAAGGAAACAATTATTAAGCTTGGTACCAAATATTCCATTAGGACAATGGCTTTGAGACCATACACCAACTTAAAATGGGTCTGCATTGTTATCTTCTTACAAGTGGTTCTATAGGCCCACAGTACCGTTGGTACTCTTAAACCCCAGTCATATCTATTTACACTACAAGCCTTCGTCAGCATTGTCTCCGAGATCTTGTTGAATGATTCCACTGTCCCATTTGCTTGTGGATGGTAAGGCGTTCTCTTCTAATGGTGGACTGCAAATTCCTCAGTCAGTGCTTCAACTATTTTATTTATGAAATGTGTGCCTTGATCACTCATAATGATCTTTGGGCATCCAAACCTGGTTATGATGTCATCAAATATGAAGCACACAACTGTATTTGCACTACAGGCCTTAAATTCTCTTGCCTTGGCCCATATGGTCAAATATTATATCACAGTAATGGTGTACCTTGCTCATGTCCGCTTGCCTGGTGGGTTTATAGGTCCCACGAAGTCAATGGCCCTTTTATCAAATGCTTGTAGGGTCAGTTGTGGTGATAAGGGAATTTCATCTATTCTGGATGGTTTCCCAACTCTTTGGCATACATCGCAGGCTCTGTAATAGTCTTTAGCATCTCTGTGTAAGGTAGGCCACCAAAGGCCATCTCTAAGAACCTTCTACATAGTTTCTTTCCCTACGTAGTGTCCTCCAGCAATGCCTTCATGATCTTCAATAAGGATCAATGGTTGCTCTGCCTCCATAACACACCTTCTCAATATCTCATCAGGTCTCATTGTGTATAGTTGTCCAGTTATAAGTGAAAAGTCGAGAACGTGCACTACTAGTTGTTTCTTCTAGGGAATTATATACTCACTAGGTTCCATTCATGTTGACAAGAACTGGACTATCTCTGCGAAGTGGGCATCAATCTTTCTAATGGCCAATAACTATGCATCTTGTAGTGCATCCTCCAAACTGGTCGGCTCTTATCCATGTTCCAACCTTGACAAGTGGTCAGGACCTTTGTTCATTCTTCCTGGTTTAACTACGATCTCAAAGTCATTTTCCTGAAATACAAAAATTCATCTTCATATTCTCCCCCCCGACACTAGCTTGTTGACTAGGTATTTTAGCATAGAGTGACCATTAAACATTTTAAAGTGTCCTCCCAACAAGTAGTGGCAAAATCCTTGCAGCACATACACCATGGCTAACCCTTCTCTTTTAGTGGTGGTGTAATTAATCTCAACTGTGGATAGTTTCCTGCTAGAAAAAGATAACGAATGGTCAATATCTCCTTCCATGGGTTGTGATAACACTTCTCCTAAGAAAATATAAGATGCATCAACATGCACATGAAACTCCTTGCTCCAATCTAGGAAAACCAGAATAGGCGCAGTGACCATTTTCTGTTTCAGTGTGTCGAAGCTTTGTTGGCACTCCCGTGTCTAGTGAAATTAGCAGTCTTTCTTCAAAATCTTCTCCATGGGTGTTGTAATATGGGCATATCATTTAATGAACTTCGTGTAATATCCAGTATGTACCAACGTAGTCTGTAGTTTTTTGACTGAAGTAGGAGGGGGTAGATAAAATATAATGTCAATTTTAGATGGATCGACAAACAATCCCTGCTTGCATACAATATGACCTAATAGCACTCCAAATGGTGAGAAGAAGATGCACTTGTTCAGATTCAATACAATTTGACATTGTCTGCATTTTTCCAACATTAGCCTTAGACATTCAATATGATTTTTCAATAAACTAAAAACAGTCCAATCATCAAAATATGCTTCTAGAAATTTATGCAGAAACTTTTTGAATGCTTCAACCACCACCCTAGAAAATATGGTTGGGGCATTCTTCAATCCAAATGGAATCATTGTATACTGGCAGGATCCCCATTATGTTGCAAATGTGTTCTTATGGAAATATTCCTTGGCAATCAGGATTTGATGGTATCCTGAAAATCTATCTGTAAAAGAATATACCTCCTGGCCTCCCACATTATCTAACACTTCATCAGTGAATGGTGTAGGGAAGGGGTCATCCAAACATGCATCTATTAAATTTTTAATTAAAATAAAGTACCAAGGCAAGTGTTTCTCTTCCCTAGGCGCCTAAGGGGGAGAAATTGCCGAATGTGGGTCTTAGTCAAATTAATTTGTGAGATGCAAATTAAAAGATAACTTTATGATTAAAGTGAGGGTGAGTGAAGAGACACCAAATCTCAACCACCCATCTAATCTAATCTCAGCTGTTAGGTTAGAAAACTCCTCACCTTCCCTCATGAGGTTGATTAAGGCAAGTGGGCGCACCCATTCTTGGGTAAGAGAAAGAAGCAGAAGAAATCTTGGTGAGAGGCCAAGAGGCTCTTGGTGAGATGCCAAGAGCAAGAGGAGCTGAAGCATTCTTGTTGAGAGAACAAGAGGAGCTGAAGCATTCTTGTTGAGAGAACAAGAGGAGCTCAAGAATTCTTGTTGAGAGAACAAGAGAGAGCAAGAGAGAGGTTGAGCTGAGAAAAGAGACAACGTTTGCCGAAGGAGAGAACACATCCCAAAGCAAAGAGAAGTATGGATCTCAGACAGCAAGGAAGAATAGGCTGTACCGTACAGATTTGTGGAGGTCATACAACATGTAATGTGCACAGAAATTGAGGAGGACAGTAGCTGCAATTTCTGAGAGTATTGGCATGCATTCCAAGGCTGCCATACAACATTTGTTGGAACAAAAATTGAGGTAACTGCTGTAATATATTTCTGAGTGTATTTCCATACAGTCCATACAATCTTAGCAGAGTTTTGGCATGAATTTTGTGATAGTCCGTACAACATTAATTGTCGTACAGTTGTATGAATTTTTGGTTCAGAAATTGAGGAGAAAAGCTACAGGAATGTCCAAATAAGTTTGTGTAAATATCTGAAGATGAATATGTTGTAAAAAGAATTTCTCAGAAGCTCATAAATAATACAAATCCCTCTCTCACTGGTTTTCCCCTTGTGGGTTTTTCTAGGGTCGAAGTTAGACCGAAAATATTTGTGTCTATATTTTTTTGAGTTTTGCATATTGCTGATATTTTATTTCTGCATTGAAAACGATGTTCATAATCCTCATGTTTCAGTTCTGAAATTTATTTTCAGTTCTGAAATTTATTTTCAGTTCTGAAATTTATTTTCTGTTAAGCTTTTTAGATGCTGAAACACCAGGCTGTAACTTATGCTGAAACACCAGGCTGTAGCATAAGCTGAAACATAGTGCTGAGTATATGCTGAAACACCAGGCTGAGTATATGCTGAAACACCAGGCTGAGTATATGTTGAAACACCAAGCTGAGTATATGCTGAAACACCAGGCTGTAGCATATGCTGAAACATAGTGCTGAGTATATGCTGAAACACCAGGTTGAGTATATGTTGAAACACCAGGCTGAGTATATGCTGAAACAACAGGCTGTAACATATGCTGAAACAGTGTTGAAACTGAGTTTGGCATTTAAATTTGACTGAAAAATCAGTGAGACTGAAACTGGGTTGGGATTTTGAAAAAATTAACATGGTATCAGAGCTGAGTTGAAGAGAGGCAGAAATTTCAGCAGACAGAAAATTGGGACAGCAGTCACTTCAAGAGGAAGTCACTTGGTGAGAGACCAAGGAGAGGATCTTTGGTGAGATGCCAAGATCAAGAAACTCTTGGTGAGATTCCAAGAGAAGGGACCTTTGGTGAGATGCCAAGGTCAGACCCTTGGTGAGATGCCAAGGTTGAGACAAACAGTAGCTTCAGTAGAGGTGGATGAGTTTTCCACCAAGTTTGACAAGGAATTTTCCTTGATTGCGTGTCTATCATCGAGGACCACTACTCCAGATACTTGGTATATTGATAGTGGTGCCTCTCACCATATGACAACAGTTCGTGAGCACTTGACGGATCTTACACAATGTGGAGATGCAGAGGTAGTGCTTGGAGATGACTGGGAGGTCAAGATGGTTGGTTGTGGGACTGTATCATTTCGGAGGGAGTCTTTGCCTCCCATGACTTTGACAGAGTTTCTTTATGTTCCAGGCTTGAAGAAGAACTTAGTATCAGTTTCTACTATTGAGGAGAAGGGCTATGAGGTCTTGTTCCGTGATGGGCACGTGCTTCTTTTCCCCATAGGGTCTAGCATCACTTCGGCCAAAGTGATTGGTACTAGACATGAGAGGCTGTACAAGTTCTTGTTTCAGCTAGTGCGAGCATTGATTCATTCTACCAGCAGCAACAGTGACCTATGTGAGATATGGCACAGGAGGATGGCACATTTGCACCATGGGGCTTTGCAAGTTCTGAGGGAGATGGTGACGGGAGTTCCAGATTTCAGTTCAGAGCACCATGAGTTGTGCAAGGGGTGTACTTTGGGAAAGT
>ML827746.1:15588-26726 GCA_009831015.1 Picea engelmannii | reverse complement strand
AGGCATGAGAGTGGGTGTAGTAGTTTTATCCTGTGATTGAATATGGACATAAAAGCCCTGGATTGAATGCATCATGGAAGAAAAATGAAAAATTGCAGTAATAGAGATCGATGAGATTCAATGGGGAGATCCAAGGGCTATTTTAAAAAAACAAAACTACAATTGCACAGTGTTCAAGTAGGACAACAACATTCTGATGTACAATATGATGTACATGACATCCTGTAGAGACAACAAGAGGAAAGACCTTGTCAAGGAAAGTTAACCTTTTAGGAACAAAGGAGGAAAATAGTCAGAAGCAGAGAGATAACAGTGATAGGGGGAGTCATCCACTCATGAGAAGATTGATAAAGGAGTCTGAGTAAGAGAGGTGAGCAATTTTGAATTTTGCACAAAGGATACAGTGGAAGATGAAGATGAACAGGTCCAAGAATCAGAAAGAGAAGACTCTGGTTTAGATACAAATATTTTGCAGGCCTCATATAAGAGAGTCCTTCCTGTTAGGGGGAGTTTGTATTGATTTAATATCTGATACCTCCTAAAATACTGCAACAGCTCAGGGGGAGAAAATAATCTGGGTGTCTTTGTTGCCATCAATGCCATAGGGGGATATTGTTGGAAATGTTTAACAGGTTGTCATTGATGGAAAGTACAACAATGAAGATGGCATGAATACAAGAAGAATGTAACAGACGGGCACCAGAAATATTTTGGGAAGAAGCTGCAGGGCAACCTCGATGAAGCTGCAGAGAAACCTCAATAAGATCAGAAGAGATAGTGCAGAGGATGTTTGGTATGTCTTACAGGAAACGTAAGCTTGTCATTGATGGCAAGTACAACAATAATGATGGCTTGAGTACAACACCGATGATCAACAGGAAAATAGAAGATAAGTCCAGGAAGATTGAATGATCGAAGGCAATGCTGGCAAGTACAATAGTGATGATGGCTTGAGTACAACATCGATGATCAAAATGCAAAGAGAAGATAAGTCTAGGAAGATCGAATTATCGAAGGCAACGCAACATTGACAAAATGATCGAAGGCCCGAGAAGCATTTATGATCATTGGATCCCATCCAAAATTCTCGACAGCATGAGGGTCGTCAGATATGAATAAAGACAAGAAGAGGGCACTGAAGAGGAGAATGGATCTCAGGCATCAAATCTGAGCGCAGGGTATGACCACTGTTGGATCGAGGAAAACCAGGATGATCTTTAAAAGTGCAAGGAGTAGAGGGATCACAAATATCGAAAGCAGGAGGACCGTCCATCTCAAGGGATTATGTGGACCATTGATCCGACTCCCTATTGGATTTTTGAGGATCGAGAGTTGGAGATGTCAAAAAGTATTGACATCAAGAATCCCAAAATCGCGATGGGTGAAATCCCAACTAAATTTGAACCATCAGATTAAGATGTGATCTAGACCGTTGACCCGACTCACATCAACAAACCACATCAGCTAGGAACACGTGGCACAACCAGGTAATGACAAGTGTCAGACCGATTCAACATACCAAGCACATGTAATTCACAAATCAGGGTGACAGGTGGCAGTTATTTAACACATGTGACATCAACAGACTTACACCATGATGGAGTTTCAAGGATCGCATGTTGAAGATGTCAAAGAAACAATGCAACATGAATCTCGATTTTGCGATATGCAAAATCATGACTTAAATCGCAGTCGTTGAATCAAGATCAAATCTGGACTGTTGATTCCAGTCCATGTCGGAGTTTCGAGGATCGAGTGTTGAAGTTTTCAAAGAACATTCACTACAGGAATCCTGATATCGTGATATGTGTAATCCCGATCTAATCTGAGCCGTCATATTAAGGTTGAATCTGGACCGTTGATTCCAGTCGTTGTCGAAGTTTTGGGGATCAAAAGTTGGACATGTCAAAGATTATTGACATCAGGAATCCCGATATCGCGATATGTGAAATCGCGATGTAATCTAAGTCGTCAGATTAAAGTTGAATCTGGACCGTTGATTCCAGTCCTAGTCAGAGTTTTGGGGATCGAGAGTTGGACATGTCAAAGATTATTGACATCAGGAATCCCGATATCGTGATATGTGAAATCACGATGTAATTTGAGCCGTCAGATCAAGCTTTGATCTAGACCATTGATTCCAGTCAATGGAGAGGCATTGGGGATCGAGAGTTGGACATGTAAAAAATTATTGACATCAGTAATCCCGATATCGCGATATGTGAAATCGCGATGTAATGTAAACCGTCAGATCAAGTGTTGATCGGAGGGCTACTAATGTACGAAACTGAAACTACCAGAAAACATTGATGGCATCTGCTAGAGAATTTCAAGAGACCCCTGTGTGATCACCAGAGGAGATGAAGAGTCTCCAAGCTTCGTCCAAGTGAAGGAAGACTATTCTTAGAAGGGATTGATAGATCGATGAGCATGGAAGCCTGTAACTAAAACATAGAAGGTGAGCTCAATTGTCACAGAGAAGACGAAGAGTCTCAACTACCAGAGAGGCTGAGGAATCTCAACATAACATCCAGTGATGTTGAACGTGTGGGAAAAAAACCAGAGAAGCTGAAGAGTTACGATGATGATCATGCAAAGCACTCGAGAGGTGGAGGAGATTGGCGCGGTATGAGCATGCATAGGAATGGAAAATATTGCATGCATAAGATACACAAAAGCTATATATACACGATACAGAGAAGAGAAGGGTTGTTGTTGCTATTGGAGTTTTTTGTGGTTGTTGTTGGTGAAGGTGATTCATGTGTGAAGAAGAAGGAGAGTGAAGCAGCTGAATTGAACAGAAGAGGATCTATGCATTGAATGGGTATGGCGCATAGAGCATAAAAGGCAGAAGAACAGACAGTGCAAGTGATGTGTGTAGGAAGGCAATGAGGCAAACAGAGTAACGAAATGCAGCAGAATAGGGATGAGTCTGGTAAGCCATTGTTGAACATTATATCACTATAATAAGTTTGAGTAACAAAGAATTAATATTTCAGGGTGGTTGGGAGGTGCTTGGGAGGATTGTTGTCCTTAGAGGTTCAAGTGGGTGCTTGAACATAGGGAGTTGTAGCTTCCATCTCGTTGCAGCCAGAGAAACCAGGGTGGCAGGGTGGTGCAAGGGAGAACTATTGTTCTCTGTTATACATGTTGGCTGCCTATATGATTGGAAGTTGGTGCTTCCATCCAGTTGGTGTTGGAAACACTCAGGGAGTTGGTGCTTCCTTCTAGTTGGTGCTAGAGAAACCAGGGAGTTGGTGCTGGAGAAACCAGGGAGTTGGTGCTTCCTTCTAGTTGGTGCAAGAGAAACCAGGAAGTTGGTGATTCCTTCTAGTTGGTGCTATAGAAACCAAGGAGTTGGTGCTTCCTTCTAGTGGGTGCTAGAGAAAACAGAGAGTTGGGGCTCTCAACAAGTTGCAGCTTACAAAAAAGAGGTTGTAGCCTCATTATGAGTCCGTGCTCATATGTATGATAATGTAAAGAATGTAATTATTACTTATCATATAAAGAAAAAGAGTTTTTTACCCTGTATGGGTTTCCTTGGAAAATATCTATCTTTGTGTTTCTCATATATGTGACTGATGCTGAATGTGCCAGTTTTTATTTCCCTGCATTATTTTGATCATCATTCAGTGTTTCTGCAAAGAGTTTTAAAAGAAGAATAATTGTTTAAGCTCGGTAACAACTGATTCACCCTCCCCCCTCTCAGTTTCCCAACAGTAAAGCATAGAAGGCCAATGTCAATGATAATCATTGATCTAATATCCTCCAGGATGAATCATGATCATTAGATCAAAACATGACGTAAGCTCTCCCATGTTGACCACTTCGACGCTAACCAACTCCGGTGGAAATTGGAACAACAACTACCCAGACCTTCGAACCTATGAAGTCCCAAAGTCCTGAAGTAAATAGTTTATGTCTATCTCAACCTTTGATTAAGTCACATTCGTTTGATTAAGCGGTGGAAAGATAAGTAACGATTGAAGCTATATCATTGATTTGTTCTCGGGATTCATGCTAACCATTGGATCAATCCTTGTGAAATGTGAGCAAGAACCATCCACTCAACTGTAGATCAAGTCATGGTCATTGATCTATTTGAAACCCATGGACAAGCCAGGATTGTCCATCTATGAAAGAAAAAATATCGACCGTTTGATCTACTTCGGCAAAATGTACTCCAAAAGGTTGAAAAGATTGCAGAGGTTGGAAGTCCCAAAGTAAATAATAGTCATCCATCTCAGTGTTTGATTAAGTCACGGCTGTTGGATTAAATGGTGGAAGGATAAGTAAATATCAAATCTAGAACATTGATTTGATTATGGGAATCACACCAACCATCGGATCAACCCTTGTGAGAGGTAACCACTTCGGAGAGTTGAAACTCCAGAAGATCTGTTACAAGGGAAAAACTCTCTATGGCCAAGGGTAAACCACAACAGAGAGGTATGACTGTAGAAATCAACTCAATTCCATTTTATGCTATATAAACTAATGTGAAAGATAAGAAAGAGGCCTACCTTGATCCAATGTTCAATGATGTTCCACCATTGAGCACTTCGACCCAAAGCTTTATACCTACAACAAGTTCTCAACAAACAAGTAGAGAAAGTACATAATGATAGTGTAAAGGGGTTAGTACATTAGATAACATAATCCATTAATAAACATTACAAACATGTCCATGGATAATAATCATATATTTGCACAATACCAATAGGATGAGAAAGGAGTATTTCTATTAATAATTGATCAGCAGAAGTGAAAACATTACAGACTTCTGTGTTGGCATGGTTTGAAACCAAGGAACCAAGTTCCTTCCAACTGGGCCTCCACCACTTCAATCCTCCATCGAAGGCAATCTCATAAAAGAGAGACAATGAGGTTCTCTCAACAATAGGGAAAGAGCTTAGGGGTTGAACATTGTGTCCATACTTGAGGGAAAAAGGTATGCAGACTCAATATGAAGTAATTTCTCCAAAGTAAATTTTCTCTCAAAGTTGAATGTTTTATCCTCTTTTCCATAGCTCAGAATTGTGCTTTTATAGTATTCAAAATGCAACTGAGGGGCCAAGTCGAAACGTTTCCAGTATGTGGAAGGCCATGGATCAGAGATCTCCTATCAGGACATGGAAACCCAACTCCATTTTTGTATTTTCTAGCACAAATCCTGATGTATGCGGGGTGTAGTGGAGTATCCTGCGTATACACATGTTGTATAGCAGATAGGGCATGTATATGTGTAAAAATGTGTATTTTTGGCTCTGGATGCATCAAAAAGGGATGACAAGTCTACATACGGAAATGGAAAAAGGCCCTCTATGCAAGACAGCAATGGTGAGGCAAATATTTCTATAACAGATGCCCCCTAATGTGTGAGATCAGAGGAGTATCTGCAATGGTTGAAATGCATTATAAATAAACTAGGAGTGGAGTGGTAGAGAACCAGTTGGATGAACTCAATTTCTCATTACATTTTGTACTGAATTTTCATACATGGCTCCCAAGAATACAATGTAGATCCATGTGGAAAATATACCAAATAAGTGTTTGTGGCCATGAATAGGCAAATAGAAATTCGGTTACATGCCAAAAATTTTCATAGTCACGAACAAGGCCCAGTGAAACCAGTCTCAAAATCAATCTGAAGATATCTGTATACCAAGGAGTACAATCGAATCTCCCATGATCACTGAAGTAAAATAGGTGTTGGTCTAATGCAAAGGAAGAAACAACACAGGAAAGTTGCGGCCACATAGTGATGTCTTCAAGTATTTTACACTATCCGCCAACGGTTCAAGTCTACATCATGTGAATGAAGGATTTGAGGTCGAACACAATGAGACATCGTTTTATTACCGGTCATTGAGTATACCATTAACAAACACGAGACAACCTACCAATAATGAAAGTAGGTATCAAGGCACTGAGTACATTCCTACAAGTGCGAATAAAGGAGTCGGTGTCGAACACTTGAGGAATCCATTGATCAGGAGACATTGATGTATTCCCATCTATCAATGGTGAGAGAGCCTACCACTAATGACAGGAAGCCTCAATGTACTCATAAAACTCTAGGTCCCATATCGAGAATAAATGAGTTGAAGTCGATGGATAGAGAACCATTGAAAGGAGAGCTTTAAGGCATCTCTCATCAGTCATCACAAGGAACAAAGCAGGAGCTTCATGATTTGGTGGAGATTGGACAAAGAACATGTTCATGAACCAATGACCCTGTGCATCTTTCATGTGTAGCAAATGCAAGCGATAGATGAAAAAGACCCTCTGAATAGCATCCAATGATGAAAACTAGTGACACAGGCAAGAAAACCACCAATAATGCTAATGGAATCCAAGACACTGCACGAATCCCAAAGTGTGAATAGATGTATTGTGGTCAAACACAAGGGAAACCACCCAGTCAGTGACCAATGATGAAATGTTGATTGTTGGGTTCAAGGTGACCTACCGATGATGCAAGTAGGGCTAGGGTGCATGATAATACCATAGTATCATGTGATTCTGAGACAAACTGAGGAGGAAACGAGTGTCACAAGTAAGCAAAACTAGTTCCAACAGTGGAACATACCTATGCTCATTGCAAGGAAATGCGTGGAGGAGATGGACACTCAGGGTGATGTTCCCTTCAGGGTATAGGGTGTCAAATTGTGAAGGATATAAATAAGGCTCTTCTTGGTTGAGGATGCAAAAACTTCTTAGGCAAAGGTTTATAATGCAAAGCAAGAACCGGCTAAAGGCTCAATACTGCAAGCAAGGGCATGAGATGCAATCACAACTTAATGCCAAAAAATATCCTTTTTTATGTCTTTTAGTCGACTTGGTGTAAAAAAGGGGTAAACTTGTGCCAAATAGACATCTTTTCAAATCCAATTTACAAGTGTGAAAAAGACAAGTTCACTCATCAATCTTTTATATTTTGATAATGATTCGGAAAAGAGATTAACTAAGACTCATGACCTTTCAAATCCAATTTAGCAAGTGTGAAAGGGACAAATCACTCGACAATCTTTTCAGTTTTTAGACAAGTTGGAAAAGAGCTTAACTAAGACTCCTTTTGTTGTTCTAATCAACATGTAAAGGGGGAGGCCAAGGCTCCCATCCTGGTGCAAAAGATACTAAGGTCGTTACCTATGCGATATGATGGGAAGATTTCTACAATTGAAGATAGGTCTGATCTTTACACACTCGCAGTTGATCCGATTCATGGAATTTTTATAGCATATGAAATGAGAATAGGGAATTATAAAACAACAAAAGGTGAAACAACATTTAAAGCATTTAAAGAAAAGGAGAAACAGGAACACATGTCTCATGAAGATCAATCGGACATATTCAATGTAGAAGAGACCAACTTTATAAAGAAAATCCAAAAAGGATCTGGAAAATATAAAGGAAAGTTACCCTTAATATGTTTCAACTGTGGAAAAATTGGACACTTTGCCAATAAATGTCCCCATCCTAAGAAGGAGGAAAGTGATGATGAAAGAACCTTCAAAAATCAAAAGAAAAGAAACACTAATAATAAAAATAAGTTCTGCAAGAAAAATAAAATGTTCTTTACCTAAGCAGACAGTGGTTCATCAGAAGAAAATGAAGAAGACAAACTAGAACTTCTATTTATGTAAATAAAAACTCAATATGATAAGCATTCAGTATATGACGAATAATTGAACTTCGAAGAAGAAATCCTTAGTGTAATTGAAGAACTAGGAAAAACTAAAAAATAAAACAGGGTACTAAGAGGAGAGCTTCTAGAGATTAAAGAAGCTACTAAATCAAGAGAGAGGGAAGTTTCCAAAATCATCAAAGAGTTAGAACACACCATCAGTGATTTGAATTCCCAGCTCCTGGAAGCTAATAAAATTGAAGAAGCCATTTTACAACAAATTAATGATAAAAAAAAAGTATGTGACAAACTAGAAGCTGAGATTAAGCTGCTAAAAAGTGAAATTGAGAAAGAAAAGAAAGGATCAAAATATGGAAACAGTTCAAAGATCTTGGATGAAATTCTCAGTAGTCATAGTTCACCAAACAACAAGATTGGCTTGGGATACACCCAAGGCTCAACTTCTACATCACAATGATCTTTCAAAAGACCATTCAATTACGTAGATGCTCTAAAGGGCTCCTCAAGAAGAGAAGATAATAAAGCAAAGATGATACCATTGAAAAAATTTCCACATAAACAGGAATCAACATTCCCTACTAAATTAAAAAATGATAGGAATAATACAATCACCAGAAGGAATCCCCCTAATAAATATCTATTTATTGGATATTGTTACTCTTGCAATAATTTTGGTCATAAGGAAGTACATTGCAAAGCTTATGGACAATACAATAATAGAAATGTCCAAATATATAATAACAATAGGTACAATACAAAGAAGAGAAAATACAACTCATTTTCTCCTTTGCAAAACTTCAATATTGAATTTCAAAAATGTAACAACTATGGTGATAAAACCAGAGAATGTAGATTTCCAATGCAATCCTTAAAGATAGGAAGCCCTAACAAACAAAATAAGAATATATGGAAAAGAAAATCTGAAGTACTAATAAAGAAAGATGATGAATATATTGCTCATGAAATTGATGAAGTTAATAACATGATATTGGTGGGTAAAAATTCTAATAAGGAATTTAATAATAAAAGCTATGCATATAAAGCATATCGAGATCAAGACAAGAAAACTCCTAAAGAAAAATCTAACACAATTCCAGAACTTGATAATGTCATACAAGAAGATTATCCATTACCCAACAAATGGAAATTAAAGAAGGAATATTCTCAAAGCAAGGATAAAGAAGCTTCTGGTGCACTAAATGGTGACAATGAAGATGAATATTCAAGAGTAGAACAACCAAAAGAATTGAGTGATGATTATCTCAAAAGTTTTCCCATGCTATTTTAATGATCCATTGAAACTCCTTCTCAAAAATTAGAAGCAAAGAAGGGAAGTATAAATTAGGGAAGATTGTTCATGATGATACTCCTATGAGTATTGAAGCAAAGAAAAATGAATATATAACTAGGAGCATCAAAAGCATCATGGTTTGATGGTATAACTCTATGCAGGTTTTGACATGGTTTGTTGTAGGTATTCATATGCCTAGGAACTATGAAGATTATGTATTCTCCCAATAAAATCATGTGATATGATCATGCATTTGGTCCCAAAGTGGTTATAAGTGGAAAAACCTTAAATGGAAGTTAGTTTGTGGGAAAGGAATGGAGTGAGTGGAAAATTCTACAACAAGTGAGGTAATGATGAAGACATGATGAGTACAAGTTTGAAAATGAAGGGAACAAAACTGGAAGTTGAAGTTTTAGGAACAATGATTGTGACAGAGGTTGTATCAGGTACTGAGAACGTTACTGGGAGAGTAACAGAGAAAATCTGAATATGTATTTGTTGGTTGATGTGTGTTTGAGTTGGATGGACAACTAGGTCAATTCTAGTTGAATAGATTGCATTTTTTCGACAAGTTGAGTCATGCGACAAACATAGTATAAAAGTATCTCTGATGAATTTAGAGAATTTTATAGTAGATATGATAAGGGGAGAGACATTTTCAGGAAGAGATACCCTTTTAGAAACAAAGGGGGAGAGTATTTAGAGATAGAGAGGGAAGATTGACAAGGGGAGTCATTCATTTATGGCAGGCAGAGCATGATTGCAGGGGGAGTTACCCGAGTTTAGATTTTGGTCAGCAGCATACAGACATACAGAGATTAATCATAGAGGGAGGAACCCTTCTCCATTGATTTCAAAGGGGGGGAGTAGCTTCAGAGGAGAGAAGCATCATCACATGGGGAGTTTGTGTATGAAGTTAGTGTGATGCCCTCAATGACAAAGGGGGATATTGTTGGAAATATTGTTATTGAGGTGTTTTCGTTGATGTCAACAATCGATGTCTTTATGATATGATGATGAGGTGTTATGAACAACATGCATAGGAATCCAATGAACAACATGTAGAGGAATCTACCTAAATAATGGGAAAGGCAACGTATTAGATTTCACGAGATCAACACAATGCAAAAACACCAACGGGATCGAATTACCAACAGATCAATGATCTCGATCAATTAGAATCTAAGTACAAAACCAAAAATATCAGAAGGGAAAGATGTTGGGTGCGAGCCTATTTTTTGGGGAAAAGAACAACGTGGGAGGCATATGTTCATGTAGGAAAAGAATCACGTGTAAGGTATACGTGCATGCAGGAAAAGTAGCATGTGCAAGATAAATGCACATGCAGAAGAGGAAATCATGTGAGGTGTGCATGCAATAATACCTAGCCATGATAGGGTTAGGGTTTTGGTAAGAATATGTAATGTTTGGTAAGCTAAAAACATGTATAAGTAGGTACCAAGGAGGTCTATATCGAGGGTTTGGGTTTTTAGGTTGTTGTTCCTTTTTGGTTGGTCATTATTACTAGGTTGGAAGAAGACGGAATGATTGTAAGTTTGATCTATTTTGTAAGTTGTTTAGATGAGAAGAGGAAATAGGGTAGATCTTGAGGGTTATATCATAGGCTAAGTAGCTTGTTGTGATCTAGTCCACCTCATTGTAGATCTCAACCTATTTTGATGGAGATTTGTAATGTGTGAGGTGCTATGGTTTTGGGAACCATAATAATAAAAAAGAAGAACAATCAAATATTTATGGATGTAGCTCAGAAGGGGTGAACCACGATATATCATGTGTTATGTGAGTGAATGTTTTGTATCCACTTTGTTGTAAATGAGTAGGTGATCAGGCAAAGGTATGAATAACTTAGTTAGATCTGTTCTTTTACATGCATGAGTAATAATGAAAGATTGATCAAGATAAGATGGATGTTAGAATAAACAAATGAAGATAACATATTTCAATCATATATCCCCACTCATTTCCCAGGCTACAAGAACCTGAGCGTTTCAGCTGCCAAAAGAGTTATCTCAGGTGAGACTGTGCAATGCACCCTGTGTACTGCGTTGCCTTCTAGTTTACCAGAGGGGCTGATAGTTTTAAAGAGTTTTTTTGGAAACCAAGTGGACCTAAATCTAGGTCAGCCCCATAATGGTAGAAAGAGAGAAGATAATCCAACAAATGGTTATGTTGTCG
>ML827746.1:0-15161 GCA_009831015.1 Picea engelmannii | reverse complement strand
AAGTTGAAGAGGATAAGGTGAGGAGGTTAGGATGATCCCACTAAATCATGAAAGCGAGTAAGATCCAAACCATTCGGATGCCACCTCACCATAGAAGTTTCTCCTTCTAGAAGATTCGAGAAAATTCTCATTTTTCCCACGTGTAAGCATTCTCGCACCCTGCTTATAGTGCAATCTGCGAACTGTTCGCACCCTAGCTATGGTGAAACCTATGATAATTAGGCATTCTTGCACCCTAATACATAGGCAGCCTGCAAACTTCCATTTTTATAAGGTTTTTACACAAGAAAATGAAACTTCTTTTCTCAGGAAAAGTTCTTCTCCCTTCTCTCTTCAAGAACTCAGGCCACTAGCCCTTCTGAAGGCAACATATAGGTTTACATCATTAATGGTCATAAGGATGAATAAAATAATTTGTAACACCCAACGAAGGCAGAGATCGAGAGTTGGTTGAAACAAAGGAGTTGGAATTTGTAAAGAAAGATAACAGGAACCTAAAGCTAACACCGTGCAAATATTTGGACAAGTGCATATTCAGTGACTTGCATGAAGTATTTTTTTGTGATTTCCTACATGTGTTGCAGGAGTGGATATTGAGGTTGAAAGAAAAACACCGTACAAATCAGATCAGACATATAGAGTGGAATTCTATGGAGATCGCGTAGTTACAACAAGTTGACAAAACATTTACGTGCGTAGTAAATTTCTGGTTAGACATCATTGTTATAGGATTTATCATAGAATTTGTAGTAGATACTGCGAAGTTGTACAATGCACCAGAGTAAGAGATCCTAAAGGGACATCGATTTAGGTATATCAGATCATTGTATAGTTCCATTAAGATGTTACTGTATAAAAAAGGTGTAATGAAAATGGCCTCAGACAACTAAACTTCCCTGCATGCATGGGGGAAGGGGGGAAGCACTGACAAGAGACACAGAAATGAAGGAAGAGATGGATAAAGGAAATAAGGAGGAGGCCTTGGATCCAATCATTATGGAGGAATACAAAATCAATAAGATCATGAAAATATATGGAAGAATGCACAGTCGAGTACCCTACCAATACAACATGAACAATAAGAAGAGAGCCATAGCCGCGATAGAAGGCTTCGCAAGTGATGAAGAAGAGGTAGAGTATCTTCGAGTTGTGGAGAAGATTTAGGAAATCCTATGCATGACATATGAAAGGAATACAAGAAGTCCAAGAGAAGAAACTAGAGGAAGAAATCCTATCCATATCAGTGTCAGTGTAGAACCCATAAACCCATGTGTGTATAATACACCACCATTTAGACAATCGAATTTTAGTGGAAGAAACACAGGAAGAATTACATATACACAGGGAGAAACAACTGGGGGAGCCAGTTCAGGAAGCATTAGTCAAGGATATACACTGCACAGAGGTAGTATTTCAACACTCAGGGTGGTAGGACATGATCCCACCATCAGGTTACTGGAGTTCAAGGGAGAAGCATCTGAGGACCTTGAGAAGCATTTGTTCATATGTGAAAGATCTGGGAAGCAAAGTAGATCATAGATGAGGATACATAACTTGTGCAGTTATCCATCACACTAAGATACCACGCACTGGATTGGTACATGAGCTTAGTTGCAAACAATCCACTAGGAACAACCAGATTGATTGGGGATATCAAGAAGTTACTGATAAATGAATTCCAAAATCCTAGCTCAGAGGATCAGTACATGAATGAGATGATAGAGATTAGAGAGAAACCATGAGAATCTGTCTGGAAAATAGACCATATATTCAAATGACTGAAGGGAAATATAAATTATTTCATTGATCCAGGTGGATATCGGTGGCCACCTACCTTTTTCGACTGGCTCAAAACAGTTTTCTCGCAAATTTGGCAATTTACTATTTTTAGCAGTTTTTAACTTTCGGGGCCATTTTGAGGGCCCAAATGAAGTTTTTTTGAGATAGAGGTTTTAAATGATATAAAAAGGCATTATTTATCACCCAAAATGAATCTCCTCGATGATACCTTTCCAACGAGCTATTATATGCCTAACACGAAGATCGTATGCAAAAGTTACGACCCCGGGAAGTTGATGTACTAACTTACCCAAACAGCCTCATGACTTTTGGCGCTTCAGATCCTAGGGTTAGGGTTTTGGATGTCTAAGAATTTTATCATTCCTTTTTATTGTAAAAAGGCCTTCAGAGCCTCATTGTAATCGTCTTCTTGTGAATGCGAGTAGTCGTCACATCTCTTCTCAGAGATAAGCTGCCACCATTCTATCGAGTCTTTCACTCTGTATTTTACAGTATCTGTACATTTATTTCATTAATAGAAATCATGTATTACTATATATATGTGTTTATGTTTGCATCTCTGATATATTTCTATTATATTATTGAATATCTTCGATATCTCTATGCATTTCTTTATTATATCTCTAATCTCATTTTGTGCCGAAAATAATCCAGATTAGTGGTATCAGAGCAGACTGTTCTTGGTTGTTTTTTTTTCAGTGCATGTCCCTGATGAGGTCTGAGTATAGAAATTTGGGTCTCAATCTTGTCTCTCTTGAGGAAAATTTCTCTCGGACACCCAAGAAACCCTCAATGGTAGAAGAAAAGAAAAACGACGGAGCAGACGATCCTATCAGTCTGTTGCTTGAGCAAGCTCTCACGTGACAGAGGGACGAAATGATGGAGAATTTTTCCCACATCGTTCAATGCCTATCGATAGAGACAGGAACATATTCATCAAGTAGCCACTTTGGAGGCACCTCTCCTTTCAAGGTACAAGTTAATTTTGATATTCCTGTATTTGAAGGACAGATAGATTCAGAAGCCCTAGACAAATGGTTAAATCTACTAGAAGGTTATTTCTCTGTTCACAAATTTTCCAACAAATAAAAGGTCACCTTGGCACTCCTTAAAGCTCTCCCCCATGTCAAACATTGGTGGGAAACTTATTGGGAGCAGAGTTTCACAGAGGAGTCTGAAATATATGGGGTCGATCCCACTTGGGATTTTTTTGTGGATGTGGTAAAGGAACAATATTACCCTATTGGCAACTATGAGGACCAGTACATGAGATAGACCACACTACGTCAAGAGAGGGGCCAAGAAGTTCTAGAGTTCACTAATACCTTCCAGACCTTACGCACCAAGATGGGTATCAAAGACTCCAAACGACATTTGGTTCTGAAATATCGTGGGGCTCTACACAGATACATCCAAACTGAAATGGATTTTCTGGACATCTCATCACTCGATGTTGCCTATCGATATGTTGTTAAAATCGAGCAAAAACTTAAGCACTAGAACAAATAGGATTTTGGTTCTGAAAATCCGCAACAACCAAAGTATGACAAAGACGTCCCTAACAAACAGTCTCCTAAAAACCAGTCCAAGCCACATGAAAAGAAGGGTCACGAGAAGACAAAGAAGGACACTGGAAAAATGGTGCGATTTCCACAAAATCCCCTAGCACAACACCGATGAATGTCACTCAAAATAGTCATTACTGGCTGAGATCAAAGACAAGGAGCCGAACCCTGATTCAGAATCTGATTCTGAAAACATTGGTAAAGGACAGATCATTGACATAGACCCCACTACTATTGTCGCGACTACAACAATTCAACTAGAAGAACCAACAAATCCTAAAGAGGGGGAGCACCTTTTTATTTCATAGATGTGGGTGAAGGGGACCCCACTGCATTTAATTTTTTATAGTAGAAGCTAGAAGAACCTCATCTCAGTAGAGGTCATCAAATAGTTGGGATTGTCGACAACACCACACCCGCAACCATACAACATCAGGTGGCTTCGCCAAAGAAGAGATCTTCATGTCATCCAACAATGTCGATTGCCATATGGCATCCAACCCTTCAAGGATGAGGTATTATTTGATGTTTCCCCACTATATGTTTGTGATGTTCTCTTGGGCCAACCATATATGTGGAAGCACCATGCTATTTATGAGGATCGACCCCGTAGTGTCATTGTTTCTCTGGGGGGTCATCTCTATAGAATACCAGAGGTAATTCTGACTACTGTTCCACCTAAAAAGTGCCACAAGGTAGTATCTCATACTGCAAATTTTAGCTTCTTCACAATCTGTTCAAAAGGGGAACAGAAGGACACTGCAACCACTACAGCTTCACCCCAAGCACCTTCTATCCAAAAGAAGCAGGTCAAAAAGGTTGCATCAAAGTGAAAAGATTCCTTTTGCACACTGTCCTCTCATGTAGCTCGACTTGTTGAACAACCACAACCTCAATAGGTTTGTGACAAACTTCTACAAACTGGGTAGCACGATGTCTCCAACAAGGCAAGTAGCTCACCAAGATGTAGATTCAGCAAACGCTTTTCCCTCTCCCCTGGGAACTCAACACAATGGAGACCATTTCTTCCTAATGAGGGAGGATTGATCCAGGTGGATATCAGTGGCCACCCACCTTTTCCTACTGGCTCAAAACTGTTTTCTGACAAATTTGGCAATTTACTATTTTTAGCAGTTTTTAATTTCCGAGGCCATTTTGAGAGCCCAAATGAAGGTTTTTCAAGATATAGGTTCTCAATGATATTTTAAGGCATAATTTATCCCCCAAAATGAATCTCCTCAATGATACCTTTCCAATGAGCTATCATACGCCTAAAATGAAGATCGTATGCAAAAGTTACGACCCCGAGAAGTTGATGTACTAACTTACCCAAACGGGGCCCACATGACTTTTGGCGCTTCATCTCCTAGGGTTAGCTTTGGATGTCTAGGAATTTTGGCATTCCTAGTTATTGTAAAAAGGCCTTTAGAGACTCATTGTAATCATCTTCTTGTGAATGCGAGTATCCATCACATCTCTTCTCAGAGATAAGCTGCCACCATTCTATCGAGTCTTTCACTCTATATTTTACAATCTTTGTACATTTATTTCATTAATAGAAATCGTGTATTACTATATATCTGTGTTTATGGTTTCATATCTGATATATTTCTGTTATATTATTGAATATATGTGATATCTCTATGCATTTATTTATTATATCTTCGATCTCATTTCATGCCAAAAATAATCCAGATCAGTCATGACACATATGCAACATAGGAATTTGTTTGTGAATTCACTACTACCACACTTGAAATACCCTTTGAGACAAAAGAAGTTTTAGACCCAAGCAGAGGATTTACAATAAGCTTTGCAACTAGAAGAGAACCAATATCATAAGACAGATCCAACAATAGAGGATATCAAGGAGGACTTAAAGAATCTAACATTTTAATTAAACCAGAACAGGAGTAAGGATAAAAGAGAAGTCGTTTGGTGTACCACATGTAGGAAAAAAGGAGACCACAAGAACGAATGCCCAACATTCACACAATACATGGAAACAGGACTTCCAAACCCTTTTCCATCAGGAGGACTATGGTGTGAGATCTATAAGACATAGGGGCATGATCCTTATCATTTTCCAATGCTGTAGAAATACTAGACAGTGCCTAAGAGTTCATATTGCAACTTTTTCATGTCAATAGGCCATGATAAAAAACATTGCAGGATAATGGAGATGATGAGAGAAAGAACATCAGACACCTATAGGGTGCAGGCGGAAATCATGTCAGGGAAAGATGCACCACATTTTAACCAAGTACCAACCCCATATAACACTCCACCACAACAATATAACATTGCGCAACTGCAATACAATACTGCACAACCATAGTATAAAATCGCGCAGTATAATTAGGTGCCTCAGTAGAACGCATTGCGAGGATATCGAGTTGGATACAGAGGTAGAGGACGAGGTAGAGGAGGCTTTGGAAGAGGAAAAGGACCGGTGGTATTCCATAACTATAAACAACTAGGACACTATGAAAGAGAATGTCCCCTTCCACCTATGACATGTATGTATTGTCGTGCATCATATCAGGACACAAAAGATTGTCCGACACTATTGGGGAAGATCCAGGAAAAGAGGAATCATAACAATCAGAATTTTCAATGGATTTCGGTAGAAGCAACAGATGATGGAAGAAATATCAACATATTTACACGTGGAGGATCTAAGACAATAGATGACGCAGTAAGACAAGATCCAACACAACATCAATGGGTGAAGAAGAATGTCGAACCACAGAAGCAGTTTGATGCATAGAAAAAAAAAGAAAAAAGAAAAAAAGAAGAAAAAAAAAGAGAGGAGAAATTCAAACAATCCAGACAAGAATTATTGAAGCTATATGTTGCATCTACATCAACTGCATAGCATAGTCAGGATGTACCAACATAGGGGATGTCATGATTGTTGGATCACACTAATGAAGCACAACCCCTAGGACAAGTAAGTACCATAAAGGCTTTTCTGCAATCCTATGTTAAACTACTAAATGATCCATCATCTGTTAAAATGTTACAAAATATGTTAGAAATATGTAACACAGAGGTATAAGGAAAGCTAGAGAAGAAAACAATTAATCACTTGCATACAAGGAGGAGGACAAGTAGAGAATTCAGACTAAATGCCAACATTGGAGATTTCAACATGGGGGATATTATACTGGATTTAGGCTCTGAAATCATTGTGTTACCCAATAATACATGACAATGTATGGGAGAACCCACATTAGGATATTCATCTATTCAACTAAATCTAGCCAATCAACACAGAGTTATTCCAAGTGGAAGGCTAAAGGGTGTGATAGTAGATCTGGATGGAGTGTTCACTAAATTTGATTTTTAAGTAATAGAAATAGTGGATGGCACAACACCTTACCCAACATTTCTTTTCTTGGATTAGGAGTTTGACAACTAGGACATAATCAATTTGAAGACAAAGAAGATGGCATTCGAGTCAGGAGAATACAGATTCGGTATGCCACTAGACCCATCAGAAGGAGAAATTTTTGTAGAGCCCACTTTCTTATATCTGGAGGAAATCAACCAGTTATACAAAACCACTACATGAGAAGAAGATTATGTGAATCCAACTGCATATGGGGTACTCAGTTGGAGAAGTATCACATCATGTGCTTCAGACTCAGATACAAGGTTGGAGAATTTCCAACAGAGATTACATGAAGTTTCCACAATAAGGTACGCAATAATAGACCGTGCAGTAAGATGGGTAGGTTAAGAGATAAGAGAACCCCCCAGCTTTCATGGGGTGAATGACTTAGAAGAATTCCTAACAATATACGAAGATGAAGTGCTAGAAAATTAGAGGCTCTTATCTCGGGACATATCACTCAAGGAAACACCTGCAAGATGATGGGGCGCACATAAAGAGACAATCCAAGACTGGTACCAATGTAAGTGATTACTACACATCATATTTGGCACAAAATAGGGAATAAATCAGCTGTAGAGATATGATGGACACAAGACACTAGAAGAAAACTTGAAGAAGTGGAGAACACTATGAAGAATGACACCTCCAAAATAATGGTCTCATCACTTTATTCACACATTGGAAGGAATTCCACCAAATTGGTATTTAGACCAGGAATTGCACAGAGGCACTGCAGAATGGGCAACATTACAGCAGAATTTTATAGTCACTTTCTCATTTGAACATGAGAACCCCAACATGGATTCAAAAATCAAACAAATCAGAGGGGTAATATTCATTCAAGAACCATAGATTGAACGTATAATAAATTACCAAAAACAAAATAGACAGACAGTCAAAGAACCATTTTCATGCTACCATGTGCAGAAAGAATCACCAGATGAATATGACTTGTGCAACATTCATATTACAGAAATTAAAGGAGAAAGACAGGTGGAAGGTCCATCTTTGGAATCAAAAGTGTTTGTTTCACCGATCAAGGTGAATAAATTCAACATTGGGACAACTGAGAATCCCAAAATGGCCATGATTGGAGACTACTAGGATGAACTGACAGTAGAAAGAATAACAAAGTTATTGCACGAGTACAGTGACCTATTCCCATCAACTTTTACAGAAATGAAAGGCATAGCAGGAGAGCTAGGAGAGATGAAGATACCTCTCAAACTTGAGTCTAGATCTGTAAGATAGCGACTGTATAGACTAAACCTAACATATAAGAAGAAAGTTAAATAAGAGATTGATAGAATGTTGGAAGTTGGAATCATAGAACTAGTAGAAGAATCAGAATGTATAATCCCTATGGTAGTCTAGGAGAAGAAGCAAGGAGGCATAAGGATCTGTGTAGAACTCATGAAATTGAATGATTCTTTCCTACATGACCCTTTCCCTACCCCTTTTACATATGAGGTACTAGAGAATGTAGGAGGCCATGAAGCATACTCCTTCATAGAAGGATTCTCAGGATACCATCAGATTAAGATAGCCCCAAAAGACAAGTACAAGGCCACTTTCCAACATAATGTGGATCCTACCAGTACACGGTCATGCCTTTTGGGATGAAGAATGAACCAACAATATTCTCAAGAGTAGTCATAGTTGCATTCAAAGAATTCATCCATCAGTTTTTAGAAGTATATCTGGATGATTGGACAGTCTACAATCTATTTAAAGATCATGTAGAGGTGTTAAGGTTGATGTTGGAAAGATGAAGGAAGTGTTAGATATCATTAAATATCAAGAAGTGCATCTTTGGGACACCTTTCAGAATATTATTGGGACACATAGTGTGAAAACAAGGATTTCTAGTAGATCCTACCAAGATTTCAGTGATTGTCAATTTACCACCACCAAAATTAGTATGCCAATTGAGAGAAAAATTGGGATGCATGAGATACTATAGGAAATTCATAAAAGGGTATGTGCAGATCACTGTAGTGATGGAGAAATTGTTGAAGAAGGATAGTAAATTCTAATGGAATGAAGATTGTCAGCAAGGGTTGGACACTCTAAAAGAGAAGATGGTAACAGAACCGATACTAGTATTCCTAGATTCAGAAAAGACAGTTCATGTGCATGTAGATGCATCCGCCATAGCACTTGGCTCTATTTTGGCATATCCATGAGCAGGAGAGTTATACCATTCAATAGAATTTGCAAGAATGAAACTATAAGAGTCATAGAAGAACTACAATACTATAGAAAGATAAGGATTAACAATGGTATATGCACTACAAAAGTTCAGACACTATCTACTTGGGAAATATTTTAAAATGTTCACATATCATTATGCCCTCAAATACCTAGTCAATAAGCTAGTGTTGGGAGGGAGGATCTCTAGATGGTTACTATTGTTTCAGGAATTTGACTTTGAAGTGATAGTCAAACTAGGGAAGTTGAATGCAAGACGTGATCACCTATCGAGGATCATCAATGGAGAGGAACCTACAAATTCAGAGGACAACTTCCCTGATGCGCACTTATTTTTAGTCCAAGTAGCTGATGAATATTTTGATGACATCATTTAATACTTGAGTACAGGGACTGTGCCACAAGAATTCAACACTACGCATAAGAAAAATCTGGTAGTCAGAGTTGCAGACTATCAATTGATTGCAGGGAACTTATACAAGATGGGCACAGACAACATTTTGAGAAGATGTGTACTAGAACATGAGAGGCCTAGGATTTTAGCAGAGGCTCATGAGGGAATAGCTGGAGGAGACTATGCAGGAAAATATACCACACAGAAGGTATTTCACGCAAGACTATGGTGGATGATCATCCACAAAGATGAAAAGGACTACTGCTATAGATGTGATGTATGTCATAGGGTTGGAAAACATAATAGATGGGATGTGATTCCCCTAAGACCACAAGTAACCTTGAAAGTATTCAGAAAATGAGCAATATAATTTGTGGGACCAATTAATCCACCAGTAAGGAGGTCAGGAGAAAGTCATATCCTTATTGCGATAGATTACTTAACAAGATGGGCAGAAACAACACTAGTAAAATATTACAGTGTAGAGCCAAAAACACACTTCCTATTTGAGAAAGTGATCACTAGATTTGGATTCCCAAGTATTTTGATGAGTGACCAAGGCACTCACTTCATCAATAGTAATATCAAGGCTATGACTAAGGATTTTGAAGTCTATCATCAAAAGAGTACACCATATCACCCTCAAGCAAATGAAACAGTGGAAGCATTTAAAAAGATCCTAGAGAATGAATTGACAAAGATCTACAACATCAAAAGGGACGATTGGGATTTGAAGATACTAGCAGTATTGTGGGCATACAGGACTACATGAAAACATTTGACAGAACAGACACCATTCAAGTTGGTGTATGGACAAGAAGCAGTGGTGTCATTATAAATTTTGGTACCTAGTCTGTGCGTAGCAACAATCACCAACATGACATAACGAGGTGCAGTACAAGAAAGGATAAGTCAACTGATGGATATGGAAGAAGATAGGATTCTAGCAGTATTTCACCAAGAAGTACAAAAAGAAAGAGACAAATCTTGGCATGAAAGACATATTAAAATGAAGAGTTTCAAGGAGGGATACCTAGTCTTGGGGTATGGAAATAAATTTATTTAGCATCCAACAAAGTTCAGAATGCATTGGTTGGGACCATATGAAGTGCAGCCTATAATAGAGAGGGGAGTGGTACAGTTGAAATATTTAGGAGGTACAGAACTTAGAGGAATGGTCAATGGGAGTCGACTGAAACTGTATAAGGACAGTCGACCTCCTAGTACTTATAAAGCTACCACATAGTAAGAAAATATGTATATAGTGTATTATAGTAGAAGTAAGGGAGAGAAAATGGGAAAAACAAATAAAAAGAAGAAAATCCATAAAAAGTAAAAAGGGGATAAAAATAAAAACAGATTAGCGCACATGAAGGGCCTTGACAGAATAGAACTGGGTGGACAAAACATGGCACTGCAAGAAAACTAGGGTTCAAAAACATGACACGCAGAAGAGAAGTGAATGTATAAAAAGGTACAGTGTGCAGGAAATGCAACAAAAAGTGAAAGAGTGACAATTATTAGTGCCACACAACTGTCACTTCTCCATCCCTCTATAAAGTCCAAAAAAGGGGGGAAACTAACCCATTGTGTTATTTTCTAAGGAGAATAACCCAGAGCTAAGTGGAAGACATTTAGAGTGTGAATTTTCACTACCATCTGTCGAGTTGAGAGCCTTTAGTTAGAATTTCATCACCATGTCACCACCGAGGGTTGGAGCACCAAGAAGAATTGGACGAAACACACGAAATAGCACACGAGTGCCACAAACTGAAACCAACGATATGCCCATAGTGGTTTATGTGGACAAAATCCACACATCGGAGTATGAGAAGACCACATTGCATGTGGAAGAAGAGCAGGAACCTGTACAGGAGCACGGGCAGCTAGAAGAGGATGTCAAATGGACGGAATCCAATGCATCTAGGGGTAAAGGGCCACAACAAGAAGAACTAGCCATGGGTTCCATGTAGTAGGGCCTAGAGATGGAACTAGAGCTCAAAACAGAACAAGAGGTCATACATAGGGTGGGGTATTGTCCCCACAAGGGAAAAATAAGGTGCAATCAGAAAGAAGTGCGCAGGGCGCACAACGCACGCATGCAGAACTAAGTATAGTGATTCTGAATATTTCCAAGGGACTGCAGACCAAAGATATTATGGTAGGAGGAGTCGATAGAATTAAATACTCTGACCATGATGTCTCTAACACTATCAATTTCCCATATTTGGAAGCACAAAGATATATGGAGATCGGGGGAGAAGTCCCATCAGGCATGACACTATTGGAGCCTGCACAGTGGATCCTGGGACTGTACAACACTAACATCATGAACTTACTAGACATACCACACTTCGGGTGTGGGAAACACATAAACCAATGTGTCAGACAACTATTAGAAAGGGTGCACAGAGGCATCTTGTGGATGGATAGGCCAGTGCCAATCAACTTCGATCTCATCATAGCAATTACCGAGCTACCCACAGATGGGGAGAAGTGAGAACAGTAACTAGAAGACAAAACTAAGGCGAAATCTGTCTCATATGAGATCAAAGCAAAGTATGGTGTAGAAATGGGTAACAGGGGTATCAGGATCAGCAACATCAATTTTGCAACACGGCTATTGGGTTGAAAATTAATGTGCAATTGTTGAAAAGAAGAAGTGTCCATGGGAGTAGTAGTAGCTGCAGTGTAGTGCGTAATGGGGAGCTCAATGAGATGGGCCCCATATCTTCTGAACTCATTCCTTGAATATTGCAAGGATGTATAAGATTAGGGCTCTGAGTTCCACTATTTGTGGTTACTTATCCTCATTGCACTTATGGGGTGGTAGGAACTGACATACACTATGTTCCTTCCAAGGATAGTAAAATGTGGTGCAACGCACTACACATCACCGTGAAGCACACCAAATCCCAAGACAAAGAAATCCAACAATGACATGTTTTCTCTATAATTAACAGATATCTAGAACATCTTGGAGAATACATGGAGGATCACCCCAGAAACTGTCCAGAAGTTTTGACAGATAGTGAATTTCCAGGCATCATGCCACAACATGTGGTTATAGGCAAAGAAGGATCCAGCCAAGGAGTGGTTGCAGTTGAAGTACTGTGTGATGGCATAGGACATCCACATGGGGGTCCAGGAGTGTCCCGAGGAGTGGAAAGTGCCAACAATCCCAAAGACAGTGCTAGGAGCAGAAACGAGAATGTAGGAAAGAACAGTCCCTGTGCAACAGACAACCACAAATAAGGAAAGAAACAAGAAAAATATGGCACAGAGCCAAGAAGGTGGAAACACTCCCATAAAAAAGAAAACTATAATGAATCATCCATCCCAACGAGGTGCTACACAGGGATCATCACACACAGAGAAGACAAAAAGGGAAACAATAGAACAAGAGTGTGCGGAAGAAAGACATACGGAGACACAAGAAGTCTCAATGGAAGAAGGAGAAGGGTAGGAGAAATGCATGAACACACAAATGTCAGAAGCACTTGAACCAACAGATGCCCAAAGGAAAAGGCTAGGGGAGAAAGAAAGTGGAGCTAGGAAGAAAGCAAAGGCCCATAAGAAATAAATGGAAACATCATTGACGACAAATGATGTGGATCGGATAGCCAAGACAGTAGAAGATCATCTGTCAGAAGTATGGGAAAATGCGGAAAACCATCGAGCTTCAATTTTGGAACATGAACAGGGGGTAAAAAATGCGCTATAATAGTTGAGGATCAGGGCGGAACAACAACAAAAGGAGAAACATGCACAAATAAGAGAAGGTGTGACTATCGGAAGCACAGTACAAATCATAGCGTAGGGAAGTACTAACTTTATCATAATAGAAAATATGTTGTTCATCGATGAGGAAACAACGCAGAAGCCCAAGAAGGATATCGAGACGTTGGACTTGGCATTGCCCAATATCACAACAAAGGCATTGTATAATTTACAGGTTAGCATTGCACAGGAGATTCAGTCTAGAGTAAGGTATGATGCAACAAATCTACAAACAACGCAGGAGGAAAATATAGTACTAAAGGAAACCATCAGCCAAGAAGGGTAGAAGACAGAGATAGCACAACAAAAAGTGGACAAGATGGAGAACCAGATAAATGCATTCTTTCAAGCCATCTCAGATGACATGGAATCAGAGGAAGCATCTTCGAAGGATAATATAACAAAGATAGCGCAGACTCTGCAACAATATAAAGAGAAAATCAAGGAACTAGAGGATAACGAAGAACCGACTACTCCTCAAGTAGTTCAAGCGTAAAGAGAGAAAGACATGATAGCAGCTGCAAAAAATATTGCGCAAAACATACATAGAGTGGAAAAACTGTTGGAAAAGAGTGGCCAGCTATGGACACAACTATTAGAGGATGGGAGCCTACAAGAGCTGCAAGGAAAGGAAGATAAATTGCATGCAATAATGGTAGATGCCAAGCAGTGATAGAGGACAATGTCACTTCTAGAGAAGATCAATATGGCCATAGAAATTAAGAACCTTCATGCAAAAGAAAAAGTAGTACAGGCATAGAATATCGTACAACAGGCTTAGTTGGAGCCTCTAAAAGAAAAGGAAAAACAATTGGTCATGGAAATTGATGCAGCAAAAGTGCACCTTGAACATATAGGATTGGAAGGGGGCGATATATTACAACCACTAGTCACCACGTAAATGGTCGAAGCAATGTCAGTAAGGAGCAACCATGCTCACGAGTACTACCAAAGGGTAGTAGGTATGTATGAAGAACTGGCATAAGCAGTGATAGATGCTAGAGTTAGGCAGTGACTTAGGATGAGTCACGATGTTAGATTTGGGTGCTTATTCAGCGCAGTCCCAGTTTTGGGGGAAAAGCATGAAGTGGGAGGTGGATGTGCATGCAAGAAAAGAAACACATGTAAGGAATACATGCATGCAAGAAAACCAGTACGTGTAATATAGACGTGCATGTAGAAGAGGAAAGACTAGGAGGCACGCATGCAAGAATACCTAGTCATGATAGGGTTAGGGTTTTGGTAAGAATATGTAATGGATGGTAAGCCAAAAACATGTATAAGTACTTACCTAGGAGGTCTATATCGGGGGTTCAAGTTTTTAGGTTGTTGTTCATTTTTGGTTGGTCATTATTACTAGGTTGGAATAAGACAGAATGATTGTAAGTCTGATCTATTTTGTAAGTTGTTGATCTGAGAAGAGAAAATAGGGTAGATATTGAGGGTTAGATCATAGGCTGAGGAGCATGGTGTGATCTAGTCTGCCTCATTGTAAAACTCGACCTGTTTTGATGGAGATTTGTAATGCATGAGGCACTGTAGTTTTGGGAACGATAATAATAAAATAGAAGAACAACCAAATCTTTATGGATGTAGCCCAGGAGGGGTGAACCATGGTAGATCATGTGTTATGTGATTGAATGTTGTGTATCCCCTTTGTTGTGAATGAGTAGGTTATTAGACAAATGTATGAATAACTTAGTTAGTTCTATTATTTTACATTCATGAGTAAGAATGACATATTGATCAAGATAAGATGGATTTTAGACTAAACAAATGAAGATAATAGAGTTCAAACGCAAATTGCCACTCATTTCTCATTTTGTAAGCACTTGAACATTTCAACCACCAATAGAGATATCTTGGGTGAGACTACGCAGTGTGTTAAGCCCTAATATTGGCTCATTACCCCTTAATTGGGGCATATTAGATTAGTAATGTTATTTTATTTATGTCGGATTTAGGCCATTAGTTGTAATTTAGATTAGTAATGTTATTTTATTTATGTTGG
>ML827745.1:66724-89282 GCA_009831015.1 Picea engelmannii | reverse complement strand
CTATCCAAGTAACTAATCAATCTTCTCCTATATATTGAGGAGATTACTTATGGAAAGGGTTAAGGTTAAGAAGAACAAGAAGAAGCAAGCTAGCTAGAGATTGATTGGAGAACTTGGGCAAGACTGTATGAAGGATTGAAGCTGCAGCAGCAAGAGACAACAAGTAATCATATGTGGTTGAACTTCTTCATGCATGAGCAAGTGTGTGTGTTAGAGCTAGAAGCCATCAAAAGGAGATCTACGACATCAAGGCTCAGGTTGTATATTTCTCTTTCAGTTAATGCAATACATGAATATGTCCCTTTCCCATAATGATGATGTCATCTTATTACATGATTCCTTGATCACATGTATAGACTAGGTATTGAATATATTAATGCCTTTGCTGTGATTGGTTTGTGTTGTTGTGATTGGAACGACACAAGAGCATCGGAGCAGAGCAAGGAACAACAGAGATTAAAGGAGAGCGTTCATAAGGTATGTACACCATCCATTTCTCTTAGTTCATTCAATATTTAGATCTAGGGAAAGAGTAGTATTCTGTCACGTTTTGTTCCAAATCCAGGTGGATCTGGGGAGATTGGTCTGTGTCCGCACTCATGAATTTATCCATAAACACTTGTACAGTTGGTTCTTGTGTAACAGCTAATTTTGGCATGACTGGTTCTTGTGGGACAGTCTCTTCCTAGGTAGTTGGTTCTTTTGTAACAGTTAAGTCTAGCATAACTGGTTCTTATTGGACAGTCTCTTACTGGGCAGTTGGTTGTTGTGTAATAGCTAAATTCTAAGAAGAGGTTGGTTCTTGTGTAACAACTAAATTCTGGGAAGAGGTTGGCTCTTGTGTCATAGTCATGTTGTTGGAAGGGATTGGTGTTAGTGTAACAACCATTTTTTTAACAACCGATGATAATGGACGAAGAATGGGTAATACATGTTCTATATTCTTCCATCCGATTGTTGCTTCAGTAGACATTGTTGACCTAGTTCTCTGCCTAGGAAATGTAGAGACAAAAACAGGGGATTTTCTTTTCTTTGCTTTAGGAGAAGGAGAGTGTTCTTCAACAACCAGGCAAGTAGAAGGAGGGAATTCTTCAACAACTAGACAAGGAGGAAATTCTCAGATGATGGGGTCTAGTATAATTTGTACATCGTCACTCGTCGAGTGATGCATAGAATCATCAAGCGGAGCCGATGATTCTGCTATAATTCGTGTACATTCGGCCTGTAATGATAAAATGGTTTCTTGAAATTCCTTTCACAAGGTAAAACCCAGAATATGTGACTCCATAAAATCAGTTAGTAGCTCACTTAGGTTTGTATCATTGAAGTCAAAATCTGGCAGGGTCTGAGTATCAGAAAAAACAGGACACTCTGTCGCAGTAACAGGAGGGTTTTTAGGTGCATCTGGTGCAACTCTTTTGATTCCTCTCAAAGATTTCCTTCTAGTTTGATGTTTTCTTTTCTGAGACTATTCAGTGGCAGTGACAGTAGGGGCTTGAACAATTATTGGAGTGGACCATTCAGACCTAGTTCTCTTCCTCGGTAAAGTAGAAATAGAAGCAGGGGTTTTCCTTTTCTTAGCTTTAGGAGTAGGAGGAAGTTCTTCAACAATAGTTGTTGTGGCTGAGGGTTGAGGCTCATGAATTGGTCCAGGGATTGCGTTGTCAATTTTTGGCTCAATCAAAATGGTAGGCATAGGGTTTAGTTGTTATGGATCAACATTGTCGATGATTTTATGCATGGTGTTAGAGGTGCTTTTGGTTTTGCGTGTAGTTCTCGGAGTCGACTTACGGGCAGTTACAGTCGGGGCTTAACTTTTGGTGCAGCCGAAGGCACAGGATTTGGCTACTCGGGGTTGGTCATAACAGCATGCATAGAATTTGGTTGTTCTTCTACTTCAGGTAATGGGTCATTAGGAATTCTCATTCCTCTACGAATCAACAACCCTATCAGTCTGTGATTGGAAAGACAATTCATGGGATGCTGCAATCTCTTGACAAAGTGAGCAATATTATGCAAGGAATGAAGAAGGTAATAAGGGATGTTTAATATCTTCTAATATCTTAAATGTGATAGTAGTATAAAATCAGAAAAATAAAATACTTGATATCTTCCTTCGCATGTAATGTACCTTTTTACAAATTCTGATACTTTCCCCCATGGTTCTAGTAAGGAACTTACATCTGCACCTCGGCCCTTGATATAAACTTGCTCATTGTCCATGAGAAAACCCTTGTGTGTGTCGAGAAGATGTGCTTTTCTATTAAACCATATTTCTCCTATTGTCGGCAACCCTGTCACAGCAACCATTCTTTCTTCTGTCACTGGAATCCTCACCACGTGCACCATTGAATACCCTTATGTGAGAGTCTGACTGAACTCCAATACCTCTTCTTCATTAAACCCCTCCATCTTCTTAAAATAATAAATCCAGTGAGCCTGCAGAAATATTTGGTAAACATCTGGGTGTAACAGCAATTCATCCAGATTTTTTGGTTCATACCTCACAACTGATCCTCCCATGACGTCTCTTTAGAGTCTAACATTCACTTAGGAGGAGAAACTGGCACCTAAACCAAAGACACAGCAAGTTCGAATGTGGATTGCATAAAGAATGTAGTGTCTAAGTGGAAATAAGCATGGTCGAAAGGTGGTGGAGGTGATTATAAAAAGGGATTTTAATGTTAGGTCGGTGTAGATTTTCATTCCCCCCAATTAATCGGATTGTCTCATGGTTTAACGAATTTAGGACAACCGACAGGTAGGCATTAAATCTTGTTTCCATATCTACATCACTTTGACATGTAAGATTAGTTACGTACCTCATAACTTACTGCACAAACCGATCTGTCGGAGTGAATGCACTATCCAACAGCCATTTGATCTGCGTGGAATAGTTGTAATGATGAGAGATGGCTCTGGAACGTGAGAAATTATGATATGACAAGTGGAGCATAGTTGGATTCCTTTTGTTGGTTGACTAGTAGGAAATTTGTGGATGTGGAGGTAAGTAATGATGAAGCGGCATTGTCTGTTAGAGAGAGAAGAAAAGATAGCAGTGGAACTGACAAAACAGCAGTGTTTTAGCATGGAAAAATAACAGAGATGCGAAAAATGGGTGAAGTGGCATGTAAAATAGTGAACATGAATAACAATGGTAGGTGTATCAGCATGTATTTTTGGTTGGACTAGTGGAATTAGGTGTAGCAGCATGTAAATTGGCCAAATTGTCGAGAAAATGGTGGAACAACATGTAAAGTGAAACGACAAAATAGTCAGGAAAATCGTGTAATAGCATGTAAATCGGCCAATTTGTCTGAAAAGAGTGTAATGGTATGTAAAGTGAACATGGTGTAACATCATGTAAAGTGACCATGGTGTAACAACATGAAAGAGGTGTAACAACATGTAACCCAGCCAAACACAAAATTCCTTAGTTTTTCAAAAACTACTGCATCGACTCCATTCCCTGTAATCTACCTTGTTATTATTCAATCCATATGAACACAAGTATTTGCCTGATACCCTTCTAGGATGATTTTATTAGAAAAGAAAAAAATGAAATATTTTAAACAAAAACAGAAAATTTCAAATTCACACAGTTTATTTATATACAATGTTTTATTTAAAGAAAAAAGTTCTAAGGTTCAAAAGGGGAAGGAACAAGCTTTGTTCCCTTTAAAAATTGATAACCTGTATCAGTTGTACATATAGATTTAAATTCTTCCTTGGAAAGTGGACGCTGATACAGGCGCAAGCGATGACCATTTGCAAGTAACTTTGTATTTGATCCATAAATAATGATTAACCTTACTGTCCCATTGGGAAAAATAGTTCCTACCTTGTAAGGTCCTAGCCATCTTGTATGCAGGTTACCCTAAAATTATTTAAAGCATGAATCATACAATAGATCCCAATCTCCCTTTTTGAATAACTTCTTCTTGATGACTCAGTCATTCCACTTGGTTCTTTGTTGTTGAATTACTATGGTTTGATGAATAGCGTCCAAATGATTTTCATCCATATCATTTAGTTATTGCAGTCTGGCCATCTATGCCATAGTCAAGTCTAGATTAACTGTTGATGCAATTCTTAGGGTCTTGATCTCGAACTCAATGGAAAAGCAGGGCTCTTCCCATATACCAGTTCATAAGGAGAAAAACCAGTTGTGTTCTTCCAAGTGGTTCAATAACCCCATAGAGCTTCATGCAATCTGTCAGGCCAATCCCTACAATGTTCCCTCACTATTTTAGTAAGAATATCTTCTATTACTTTGTTTGTACTTTCCACCTACCCATTACGTTGGGGATATATGGAGAAGTTGTTCTATCCAAAACATGATATTTATTGAGTAGGGATTCAAACTTATGTGATGTGAAAGGTGGTCCCCATCAGTTACTAATTCTCTGGGAACTCCAAACCTAACAAAGATTTCTTCAAACAAAAATGCTATGGCAGCTTCTTCTGAGGCCATGATGAGTGCTTTCGCCTCAACCCACTTGGTCATGTAATCTATGCAGACCAATATATAGACTTTCTTATTAGAAGGTGGGTTAATGGGCCCTACAAAATCTATGGCCCATATCTAAAAGGGATCTAACACTACTTGAGTTTGGAGAGGCATCTCATCCCTATGATTTGTCTCACCCATGCATTGGCAATTGTCATAGGCTTGGACATACTTCCTTGCATCTTAAAATATTGTGGACCAGAAATAGCCCATCCTCAAAATTTTATGCCCAATCCTTGTATCAGTAAAATGACCCCCACAAGGGCCATCATTGAAAGATTTAAGAAAATCATAAACTTCATCATCTCTCACACCTCTCATGATTTCTTGATCCAGGCCTGTGTAGAAAAGGTATCCCCCTATCCAACTATACCGAGAACTCTTCTTAATAATATTCTTTCTTTCTCAGGGCGATAGATGTGGAGGTACCTTCCCTGCAACCAAATAATTAGCAATGTATGCATACAAGGTGAGTGAGAAGATACTGCAAACAAATGTTCATCTGGAAATGAATCATCTACAGGCGAATTATCATCATTTATATTCAATCTTGAGAGAAAATTAGCAACCACATTTTCTTTTCCTGGTCTATCTACTATAGTGATGTCAAATTCTTGTAGTAATAACAACCATCTTGTTACTCAGGCGTTAGTAATAGGTTTATTCATCAAATATTTAATTGTTGAATGATCAGTATGAATAAAAGTAGAATAACCAATGAGATAATGCTTGAATTTATTGATCGCATAAACTACTGCCAAGAATTTTCTTTCTGTAACTGTATAATTTAACTCAGCAGGAGCCAATTTCTTGTTGATATATTAGATAGCATAGGGATATTTGTCCTCTTGTTTCCCTAGCACTACACCAATTGCAATATCAGAGGCATCTGAAGAAATGTGAAATGGCAGAGCCCAATTGGGCCCTCTCAAAATGGGAGTTGTGGACAATTTTTGTTTTAGATCTGCAAAAGACAATTCTCACTTGTCAGTCCAACTAAAGTCAACATCTTTTGTTAATAGAAAAAATAAGGGAGAGGCAAGTTTGGAATTTTTTTTAATGAATCTCTTGTAATATCCAGCATGCCCTAAAAAGATTCTTACCTCTTTCGGAGTTGATGGAGTTGGAATATCCAAAATTACCTAGATTTTGGTTGGGTCTACCTGAATTCCTACATAAGAAATGAAGTGTCCCAACACCACACCTTCATTCATCATCATATGACACTTTTTTGTAGAAAGATGAAACTGTATGCATATTTTGAGTACTTTTTCTAGATTAGCTAAAGATTCATCGAAATCGGTACCATAAGGTGTAAAGTCATCCATGAATATTTCCATACAGTCATTCACCATATCAGATAAAATACCAATTACAGCTCTCTGGAAAGTGGTTGGTGCATTACACAAGCCAAATGGGAGAACCTTGTAGGAAAATGTACCCCAAGGTCTAGTAAAGGTGGTCTTATCTTGATCCTATGGAGCAATTGTTATCTGGTTATAGCCACTGAATCCATCTAGGAAAGAGAAAAACTTTATCCCAAATAAGTTGTCTAGAACCTAATCAATAAATGGCAGAGGAAAATGATCCTTCTGTGTGGCCTTATTCAGGGATCTATATTCCACACACACTCTCCATTTACCATTTTTTTTAGGCACAATAATCAAGGGTGAAACCCACTCGCTTTCTGATATAGGGTAGATGAATCTTGCATTAAGAAGTTTCTGGAGTTTTTCTTTAACAATCTCTTTAAGATTAGGGTTCATTCTCCTTTGGGGTTGGAAAATGGGTCAGAAGTCTTCCTTAATGTATATATGGTGGGTGCATAGTTCAGAGGAAATTCCTTTCATATCCATGTAATCCCAGGAAAATGCCTCTTTATGTTCAATCAATAACTTTATCAAACGTTTAGTTTCAGTAGAAGATAAATTAGGATTTATGTTGAGGATTTTTCTAGACCCGATTTCTACAGCGATGCTCTTAGAACTGACTTTAGAAAATAATTTAGTTGTTTTAGTGTCTGTTGTTATAGCTGAATTAATTTGATTTACAACAACTTCAGAGAAAATCCCTGCGCTGGCTTGTTCCTGGGGAGTAGGGTCAAATATTCTACTCAATCGATGATACATGTTTGGTGTAATAGCAGATGGGTCAATGATAATTCTATTTATTATCTCATCCTCTGTCTCGTCTTTGAAACTCGGGGATTTTCCTATGGTTATCACAGGCAGATCACTTTCATCCTCAATGTCCATCCATAAAGAATTTGCAGGTTCCACACTGGTTGTAGCATGAGGATAAAGGGTAAGTTTCTTGGTATCATAACCATCAGAGATGGTCATTGAACCAGATCTACAACCAATGAAAGAATCGATTGTATCTAACCATGGTATTCCTAGAATTAGAGGGTGGCTCCTCAAACGGGTTTTAGGTTGCAATACGACAAAATCAGCAGGATACTCCCATGAATCAACTGAAATAGCTAGATCATTGATTACTCCTTATGGTTTGATAGTAGAACAATCAACTAATTCTAAAACAATAGGAGTAGGTCGGACTTGCGTTCTAAGTTGCAGCAATTGTGTTGTTTCAATTGGCATAGTATTAATTTTTGCCCCTAAATCAACTAACACATCGGGAATAAATGTCTGTCCAATTTTGACAGTGACTGTAGGGTTTCCTGGGTCACCATATTTAATAGGTGGGGTTTTTCCTAACATAAGTTCAGACAATTCTCCCACTACATGTACTATGAGGGGGTCCCTAGGTTTCCTTCCAGGATTTTTTTATACAGAGGTCTCTCATAGTCTTCGCATAAATAGGGACATATCTAATCACTTGCAATAGTGGAATGTTAACATACATATTTTGCAATTCTCCTAAGATATTGAAGGATGGTAATTCCACAGTTTTGGTAATTTCTAATCTTTCAAGGAATGGAGGGTCTGCTAATTCTATGATAGGTTCTTCAATTTCCTCTGTATCAGCAGATGGTTTTTCTCCTGATTCCTTGTCTGATTTTGAAGATGGACCATCTTCAATTATTGGCTCGACTATTCTCCCTGATCTCAATTTTATCTCATTACAAGGCATAGGGGTAATAGACAAAGATGGCCCATTGTGTATATCAATATTCTGAATGACCTTATTATTTTGATTTGGGTTAGGTTGCACAGGCATCTGAGGTCATAAGGGAGGATTGTTTTGTGGGGCATTGGGAGGTAACTGCAGTCGTTGTTGCTGGTACTGGGGTTGGAAATGTTGTTGATAGGGGTTATGTTGGTGATGATTTTGATAAGTAAGTTGTTGTTGAGGGTCTCTCCAATATGGGTTCCATTGCCCAGGATGATTTTTTTGTTGGGGCATAGGTACCCATGCATTGGAATCCTAATAAGGAGGTGGCATTTGATTTGGAGGGGGGGAATTCATCTGACCATATTGAAGCTAATTGTTCACATTATTCCAATAATTAAGTGTTGCGAGAGAGAAATGAGGGTTTATACCTTGACCTTGTGGCTGCCATTATCTCCTTTGTGTTATTATATAGGCATCCTCTGCTTCCTTGTTAGTCTCCTTCATTGATGCTTTTACACTTGGTAGGGAGGGAAATTCATAAGTGGCATGATCTAATTCACAAATAAGACATACCTGGACACTGTTCAGTGGGCACTCCCTTGGTGGATGTTTGTCTCTCCATTTTGGATAGAAAATGGACAATGCCTGATCTGATTCTGCTTGTATATGTTTGATCTGCAGAGTATCAATTTGTGAAGCAAAAGAGTTAATCATTTCTGTTTTGAAATGTTCTAATAGATTACCTATTTCTGCTCTTGTTACCCATCCATTGGTTGATTTATGTACCCTTGAAAAAGTGGCATCCCTGGTAGCTGGATTATTCCTTGTAGATCCTCAAGAGCACCTCTTACAAATATTTACAATGTCTTCATAGGATTCCTTAGATATATCTCCCGTGCCAAGCATATTCAACATATCTAAACAAGCATATCTAACTCCTTTTAGCAAAATGGTTTTTAGAAGGTCCTTACTCACATCTGGATGTCCAGACCTTTGTAGATTATACTGGATTCGCTCCACAAAATATCCAAGGGTCTCATCCTCCTTCTGAGACATCCTTAACAGTTCCTCTCTTTGTTCCCTCATTCGGCAGTAGTCTTGATATTTGTTCAGGAAAAGCTACCTCATTTGTCCCCATGTTGAAATATTCTCTCCTCCAAGGCTCATGAACCATATTAACACATTACCCTTCAATGTAGTTGGAAACAATTTTAGCTTATGCATAGTAGTAGTGTAGTCATAGCTTCTACACAGAATATCAAATTCAAATTGAAACTCATCTGGATCCTCAATAGAAAATCCATGGAAATTTGGCAAGGTTGAGAGAGGTATGTTCTTCATAGGAAACATCCCCCATGTGGGAATATTAGTAATAGGAAAGTCCAAGGTAGAGATAGTATTTTCATCATTTACCTGACCTTCATTGTTCACTAGATCCTCATGGTGGAGCTCTTATTCATTATCACCTTGATTTTCCATATGTGCTCTTTCTCTCCACTCAATACAGAAAGCATCCCACTCCTCTTTAGTGACTATCTATTCGTTGATCTGATAAACAACTTCTTATGGATTTTCCCTATTCCAAGCTACACTTTCTTGGTCTTCAATATTCTCCAGCATTGCGTGCTGATTTGTTGGTGGAAAATCTTCAGCTTCAGCCCCTGATGAAAATGATGTTTCAAAATGGGTTAGTTCTGATGTCTGAGGAATATGTCTTTTTGGAGTACTTGAAGGGTGAAAGATAGATCATGAAGAAGAATCTACTCTGGCTATAATCTCATCAACAAAGGTTGGCCTTCCTAGTGTAAGATTCCTTCCACCACGTCCTCTAGTACTTGTAGGTTTAGTATTTTGGGGGATACATCCTCTTGTTCCTTGATTCATGCAGACTACTCATTCCTAATAAAATAAAACTAATGTGCTTACAAGAATCTATAATTATCTACCCCGGCAATGACGCCAAAATGTTGGGCACTTTAATTGTCTAAATAAATAGATAATTAAGGTGTTCAATATGAATTGTCAAACCCAGGGAAGTTTTGTTATTGTAAGATAATTGTGCACAGTATATTCTAGATTATGAAAGCAAACACTAATAAAGTTGTAGTACTGAAAGAAACAGAGTTGAAAAGATGAACAATAACACAAGTTGTTGACATAGCTAGAGTTCTAATCTACTGTTGCAAAATTGAAATCACACTTGCATAATTGAAATCTAATTTGATGAGTGTATAAGAATCCTAGATTATCTAATCTATTCTAATTTTCTATTTTACTCTTGCAGAAGGAAATTTTGTGATAATTGTCAAAAGGAAGTCTGCTTAATTGCAGAAAGGAATTCACACTTTTATTTTCTTCTGCTTGAAAACAGATATTTAATCTAATGCAGAAAAGAGAAAGAAATTCTCTAGCAGTATTCAACAATTGATTCTAACTCTCATGAGACACATTGATGCACATTAACAAAAAGGAACTGATATGTAACAACAAATGTATTCTAGAAATGTTAAACAAATAAATCATTCAAATCAAAGCAGTTAATCTAAAACTCAAAATAGAGGGGAGTTTGTGAGGAAGGTTGGCCCTTTCCTTCTCACTGAATCCACTCGAAAAGACTACAGTAAGTTAAAGAAACTCAATTCACTTCTTTATTAACTCACAAAAATGTTCAGATACAATATGCTTCACTTCACTTCTCTGTTCCATAGCTAATCTTCGGTACCAATGATTACAAAAGCTCTACTATTTAAAGACAGAGTCATTCGGTTAAAACAGACTTAGAATAGCCTTGAGAATATGATATTCTCAAGTTGTTCATTTGATACAAAAGATGTGTTATCTTCACAAAATCTAGAAAAAGAATATTGATCACCAGCGTGAACCAAAACATGTAACAGCCTTGAGGATCGGTCTTTAGGATTCGGATTTGAATGATATACCAGTGTCCAAGATTGGTGGGCATATGTTGCAGTAGGTGTAACAGTCTTCCCGGAAAAGTGCGCAGTTTTTGTAGTTGTGTAACAACATGAAGAACTGGCGCAAGGTTGTAATAGTTGGTGTAACAGCAGCGATCTTTTTTCAAGTCTTGGTTGTTCTACACATTTTGATCATTAGTTGCACATTCATGGGTAAAATATGAGAAATGCTACCAATAAAACATGTTAAGTAAATAATAATATAAAAGAAAGATCAATGATTCAAACCTTGGGAAAAAGGGTCTTAGCAAACATTATAGTAGGCATTTAGCATAGAAATGATAAGGTTGAATGAGAAAAAGATATAGTGAAAAAGGGACATTTCTAGGTCCTAACAATCTCCTTCCATCTACTTCAACTCATCTATTGTGGAAACGAGACCTAGATTCCTATGAGTACCTTGAGGCTTGCAGTCATTAGTGGCAGGTTCTCTCGTCATCGACAGTTGGGAATACATCAATGTCTCCTGATCGATGGATTCTTTAAGTGTTTGACCCCGACTCCTTTATTCACACTTGTAAGAATGTACTTGCTTCCTTGATATCTAATTTCATCATCGGTAGGCTTTCTCATGATTGTTAACGGTATACATCAATGACCAGTAATCAAACGAAGTCTCATTGTGTTCGACCTCAATCCTTTATTCACACGATGTAGACTTGCACCTTTGGCGGATTGTGTAGAAGACTTGAAGACATCAATATGTGGCCGCAAATTTCCTGAGTTGTTTCTTCCTTTTCATTGGACCAGTACCTATATAACTTTAGTGATCATGGGAGATTAGATTGTACTCCATTGTATACATATATCTTCAGATTGATTTTGAGATTGGTTCTACTGGGCCTTGTTTTTTACTATGACAACCTTTAGAATGTAACTGCATTTGCATTTGCCTATTCATGGCCACAGACAGTGTTTTGGTATATTTTCCGCATGGATCTGCAATGTAATTCAAATTGGAAGCCATGAATGCAAAGTTAGTACACATTGTAATGAGAAACTAGTTCTTCTAGCTGGTTCCCCATCACTCCACTTCTATGTTTTTAAAATGTATTTCGGCCATCATAGATACTCCTTTGACCTCACACATTAGGGGGAATATATTATAGCATGATTTTCCTCACCCCATGTTATCTTGCACAGAATACCTATTTCCATATTCCTATGTAGACTTTTCATCCATTTTTTCAAATCCTAGAGCTAAAAATACATTTTTTCCACATCTACGCACCTTACATACTATACAGCATGTGTATACGCAAGTTGCACCACTACACCTTGTGTACATTGGGAAATGTGCCCAAAATGAAAAATGGTGTTGGGGTTCCATGTCATGACACAAGATCAATGATCCTTGGCCTTCCATATACTGGAAACGCTCTGAATCGGACCTTCAATTCCACTTGAAAGCTATAAATGGACCAATTCTGAGCTATGGAAAAGAGGAGAAAGAATTCATATTTGAGAGAAAAGTTACTCAGGAGGAATTGTTCACTTCACATTGAGTCTGCATCCCTTTATCCTTTAATTCTAAACACAGTGTTCAGCCCCCAAGATCTTCCCTTATTGAGTGATAATTGCATTGTCTCTCTTACATGAGCTTTCCTTTGGTGGAGGATTGAAGTGGTGAAGGCCCAGCTAGAAGGAACTTAGTTTCTAGGTTTCGAATCATGACGACATGGAAGTCTGTAACTTATTCACTTCTGCTGATTATATCTTAATATAAATACTCTTTTCTCATCCAATTGATATCTTGCAAATATTTGAATTATTATTCCATGGGCGTATTTTTTATGAATGTTAATGGATTATGCTGTTGAATGTGCTAAAATCATATATTATCACCATATGCTTGCTTTGCTTGGTTGTTGATGACTAGTTGCATGTACAATGCTTTGGGCCAAGTGCTCAACAATGGAATTCAACGAACGTCTAGACGAGGTAGGCATTTTATCTTGTCTTGCTAGCATATTTTTTTATATATCATACTTGAGAATAGAGTTTATTTCTGCAGTATTTTTCATCTGATCTGGTTTTCCCCTAGCCATAGAGAGATTTTCGTCATAACAGGTGCTAATGGGGGTCTCTTGAAGTTTTATTTATACTTCCCATGTGACTTCTTTTAGGCGATACCTTGTAACTGTTTTACCCCTTTTCCTTATTATAGGGATAAACCACATTCTTTTTTAAACTAATTTATCCATAATTAGTAAACTCATAATTTATTCGTTACAACTACGTTACCCATGATTAATTCCTTGTTGCAACTACTTTGACTAGCAAACATTTTGTTACAACTAGTTTACCCATAATTAATTTCTTGTTGCAACAACTTTACCCTTAATTAATTTCTTGTTTCAACCACTTTTACTGGTCACGATTCTTGATGACCTTCTAGGGGCTTATAGAATAATCAACTTCTCTTTTACCTTCTAGGGGATTCTAGACTATTCTTGATGGTCCTCCAACTTCATAGAGCAATAAATCCTCAACTGTGAGGAACTACGAGGTGTATTGTATATCACTGAAAATGGCATGTTGTGTACTATCTATCCATGATAGTATTACCTACAGGTACACTGGTCTTCATTTATTTATTCCTCGATCAACAACGGGTTCCATGACCATACCTTCAGGGATACTAGAATTCATTATTGGGCTTCTTCAAGTGCATCCAACACAACTGTTGACATCAACTGACATCAATGACAACTAAATCACCATAAATCTCAATCATACAAATGAAAACCAACTATCCAATGGTATCATCCACATTTATGGGGATTCTAGACTTCTCCAAAGGTTGACATCAATCTTCAAGGGTTGACATCAATGACAACCAACTGTCCAAACCAAATTTCCAACATACTGCTATACCTTCCTCTAAAATAATGTTCCCCAAATAATGGATCTTCTCTTGGTAAAAAGAGAACTTTCTTAACTTGGCATATAGATAATGTTCCCTTAGAACTTATAGCACCAACCTCAAGTGATGTTCATTCTCTTACTCCAACTTAGAATAAATAAGTATGTCATCCAAGAACACAATGAGAAACTTATCCAGATAATTTTTGAATATTCCTTTCATCAAGCACATAAAGATAGATGGTGCAATGGTAAATCCAAATGGCACCACTACAAATTTATAATTCCCACACTTGGTCCTAAAAGGTGTCTTACTAATCTATTCCTCCTTAATTCTCACCTAGTGATATCCTGATCTCAATTCTATCTTTGCTCCTCTTAGCTGATCAAAGAAGTTTTCAATCTTGGGTAGAGGGTATTTTTTCTTCACAATAGATTTATTCAGTTGTCTAAAGTCAACACATGGCCTCAACATTCCATCCTTCTTTTTCAAAAAAAGTATTGATGCTCCCCAAGGTGAAACACTTGAGCGTATATACCCCTTCTTCAACAATTCTTCTAGTTGCATTTGTAATTCTTTTAATTCTTGTGTACTCATTCTATAAGGAGTATTTAACACTAGGGAAGCTCTTGGTACTAAACCAATAAAGAAATATATATCCTTATTTGGTTGCAATCCTAGTATTTCCTGGAATACATCAATGTCTCTTGATCGATGGATTCTTCAAGTGTTCGGCCCCGACTCCTTTATTCACACTTGTAAGAATGTACTTTCTTCCTTGATACCTAATTTCATCATCGGTAGGTTTTCTCGCGTTTTTTAACGATATACCTCAATGACCGGTAATCAAATGAAGTCTCATTGTGTTCTACCTCAACTCCTTTATTCACACAATGTAGACTTGCACCTTTGGCGGATTGTGTAGAATAATTGACGACATCAATATGTGGCCGCAAATTTCCTGAGTTGTTTCTTCCTTTTCATTGGACCAGTACCTATATAACTTTAGTGATCATGGGAGATTAGATTGTACTCCATTGTATATAGATATCTTCAGATTGATTTTGAGATTGGTTCTACTGGGCCTTGTTTTTTACTATGACAGCCTTTGGAATGTAACCACATTTGCATTTGCCTATTCATGGCCACAGACAGTTTTTTGGTATATTTTTTGCATGGATCTTCAATGTAATTCAAATTGGAAGCCATGTATGCAAAGTTAATACACATTGTAATGAGAAACTAGTTCTTCCAACCGGTTCCCCATCACTCCACTTCTGTGTTTTTATAATGTATTTCGACCATCACAGATACTCCTCTGACCTCACACATTAGGAGGCATATATTATAGCGTGATTTTCCTCACCCCATTCTATCTTGCACAGAAGGCTTGTTTCCATTTCCCTATGCAGACTTTTCATCCCTTTTTGCAAATCCCAGAGCTAAAAATACATTTTTTCCACATCTACGCACCTTACATACTATACATCATGTCTATACACAAGTTGCACCACTACACCCTGTGTACATCGGGAAATGTGCACAAAAATGAAAAATGGTGTCGGGTTTTCATGTCACGACACAAGATCAATGATCCTTGGCCTTCCATATACAGGAAACTCTCTCAATCATCCCTTCAGTTCCACTTGAAGGCTACAAATGGGCCAATCCCGAGCTATGGAAAAGAGGAGAAAGAATTCATATTTGAGAGAAAAGTTACTCGGGAGGAAGTGTTCACTTCTCATTGAGTCTGCATCCCTTTATCCTTTAAGTCTGAACACAGTGTTCAACCCCCAATATCTTCCCTTATTGAGTGATAACTCCATTGTCTATCTTACATGAGCTTGCCTTTGGTGGAGGATTGAAGTGGTGGAGGCCCAGCTAGAAGGAACTTAGTTTCTAGGTTTCGAATCATACCAACACGGAAGTATCTAACTTATTCACTTTTGTTGATTATATCTTAATAGAAATACTATTTTCTCATCCAATTGATATCTTGCAAATATTTGAATTATTATTCCATGGGCGTATTTGTTATGAATGTTAATGGATTATGTTGTTGAATTTGTTAGAATCATATATTATCACCATATGCTTGCTTTGCTTGGTTGTTGAGGACTAGCTGTAGGTACAATGCTTTGGGCCAAGTGCTCAATGGTGGACTTCATCGAACGTCTGGACAAGGTAGGCCTTTTATCTTGTCTTGATAGCATATTTGTTTATATATCATACTTGAGAATAGAGTTTATTTCTGCGGTATTTTCTGTCTGATGTGGTTTTCCCCTAGCCATAGAAATATTTTCCTCATAACAGATGCTAATGGGGGTCTCTTGAAGTTTTATTTATACTTCCCATGTGACTTCTTTTAGGGGATACCTTGTGACTGTTTTACCCTTTTTCCTTATTATAGGGATAACCCACATTCTTGTTGAAACTACTTTACCCATAATTAGTAAACTCGTAATTTATTCGTTACAACTACGTTACCCATGATTAATTTCTTGTTGCAACTACTTTGACTAGCAAACATTTTGTTACAACTAGTTTACCCATAATTAATTTTTTCTTGCAACAACTTTACCCTTAATTAATTTATTGTTGCAACCACTTTGACTAGTCACGATTATTGATGACCTTCTAGGGGTTTCTAGAATAATTAACTTCGTGTTTACCTTCTAGGGGCTTCTAGACTATTCTTGATGGTCCTCCAACTTCACAGAGCCATAAATTCTCAACTGTGAGGAACTACGAGGTGTATAGTATATCACTAGAAATGGCATGATGTGTACTATCTATCCATGATAGTATTACCTGCAGGTACATTGACCTTCATTTATTTATTCCTCGATCAACTACGGGTTCCATGACCATACCTTCAGGGATAATAGAATTCGCTATTGGGCTTCTTCAAGTGCATCCAACACAATTGTTGACATCAACTGACATCAATGACAACTAAATCACCATAAATCTCAATCATACAAATGATGACCAACTATCCAATGATATCATCCACATTTATGGGGATTCTAGACTTCTCCAAAGGTTGACATCAATCTTCAAGGGTTGACATCAATGACAACCAACTTTCCAAACCAAATGTCCAACATACTGTTATACCTTCCTCTAAAATAATGTTCCCCAAATAATGGATTTTCTCTTGGTAAAAAGAGAGCTTCCTTAACTTGACATATAGATAATGTTCCCTTAAAACTTATAGCACCAATCTCAAGTGATGCTCATTCTCTTTCTCCAACTTAGAATAAATAAGTATGTCATCCAAGAACATAATGAGAAACTTATCCAATTAATTTCTGAATATTCCTTTCATCAAGCACATAAAGATAGATGGTGCAATGGTAAATCCAAATGGCACCACTACAAATTTATAATTCCCACACTTGGTCCTAAAATGTGTCTTACTGATGTATTCCTCCTTAATTATCACCTAGTGATATCTTGATCTCAATTCTATCTTTTCTCCTCATAGCTGATCAAAGAAGTTGTCAATCCTCGGTAGAGGGTATATTTTCTTCACAATAGATTTATTCAGTTGTCTAAAGTCAACACATGGCCTCAACATTCCATCCTTCTTTTTCAGAAAGAGTATTGATTCTCCCCAAGGTGAAACACTTGTGCGTATATACCCCTTCTTCAACAATTCTTCTAGTTGCATTTGTAATTCTTTTAATTCTTGTGAAGTCATTCTGTAAGGAGTATTTAACACTGGGAAGCTCCTGGTACTAAACCAATAAAGAAATATATATCCTTCTTTGGTTGCAATCCTAGTATTTCCTTGAATACATCTTCAAACTCTTGCAATACTGAAAAATATTCAAGATTTGACCCATTTTGCTTTTTGTGGTCTTTTTTGGCTCCTCCACGTGATCTGCATAAAATTGTCATCCTCACCTAAAACATCTCTTCAGTTGTAACGTTGAAATCACCTTGATAGAAATGGGTCTTGCAATTCCTTTCACAATGCTCTATTTCCTTTCTTCATCAAGACATGTAAATGTATTATTGTGGAAATATAGGAAAACATGATGCTCATCCAACCAATCAATTCCAATTATGAAATTATAATATCCTAATGTTATGATATTTAGGTCAACACTAGTGTTTACTCCATTCAAATTTACTATACAATCTATGGCAATCTCATTTCTCCTTCTTTTGGTTTGAGTGGCTAGCGGAACCAACCATGATTTTTCAAGATTCTTTTCTTCAAATGAAATATGTCCATTATTTTAAGATTTATGTAATTATGTCTTTCTCCTAAATCAATAAAAATACCAATAAGATGATTTTTTATCTTAACTTCCACCTCAATCATATGGGATTAGTGTTATTCTTATTGATCTTCTAGGGATGCATATATCCTTGGAATATGTATTCCCATTTCTTCCATTGTAGTAGCATATTGGATGTTGTGTAGTTTCCTCAGTTTGTCTTCTATGTGAGGGATATCCTCGCACGTGTTATCTTCCTCATAGTCCCAACATTTTATTGGTGGTCTTCCCCTTTTCCCCAACAAGTCTTCCTTCTTGGATTCGCTCTAATTAGGATAATATTATTGATGTGTATTAGGACTATTTTTGTTGAAGGGAGGTTGGAATCCATTTCTTTTCTGATCAAATTTATCCTTCTTCTCATCCTTCCAATATTTCTACAAAGATTATGTTCCCTTGCCTTGATCATACATATACTTAGCTTTTCTAATGGTCTCTGTCAAATTTCTAGGTTCATCATATTGTATTTTACTTTTATATAAATATGGAAGTCCACTTAAAAACCTTTGTATGTCCACCTTTTCATCCTTGATAAACCATGCATACTTCAACAATCCCAAGAAAGTTTTTCCATATTCTCCCATGGTCATGCTCCCCGACCCAATTTTAAAGAACTATTGCATCTTCTTTTCATAATAGTTCTCTAAAAGATACTCTTGGTGAAAATATTTCTTGAAATGATTCCAAGTAATCCTACTCTCATTAAGGTGCTCAACTTGCTTCAATTGATCCCACCACATGGAATATTTTCCATGCAAATGGTATGTGGCAACCCTACCTTCTAAGTTAGATGAGTAATTGTGCAGTTGAAAATATTTTTTGATTTGAACCAAATAGGATTCAACATCATCTCCCTTTTCACTTTCACCATTAAAGGATGGTGGATGAATATTCCTAACCTCTCCTTCCAAACTATAAAACTCATATCTTCTTCTTTGATGCCTAACAGGGGACACTTCTGGACTACTTCTCGATTCTTTGTATGCATAAAAATTTCTGGTTGAGTGAGGAGGGGACTAATGTCTATGATTTCTACTAGAGCTTCTTAAGTGTCTAGGTATCCTATAGTCATATTTGTTGGTTGTGGAGCCTAATTATCTTCTTGATTCAAAGGTCTTGGTTTTCATCTATGTTTATACCCTATGAATACTTTACACCCTGGAAGAATGTACACTCCTCACGCGAGGGAGTGCAGGGGGGGTTACCCCCCTGCGGGGTCCAGGGGGTCAATCCCCCCGGTTGGGCAGTTTGTGGGAAAGAGGGCCCCCGGTGGGGGTTCGGGGGTGAAGCCCAGGAAGGAAAATTTTCCTTGTAAATGTATATTGTAATTTCATAGTAAATCTAGACCATTCATTATAAGGTCACAGATTTGACGATAGAAGTTATGTTAGGGTTTTTTCCTTAGAAGACAACCCTCTTTTATGAGGGAAATGTATTGTGGATATGTATCATTGTGAATATTTTTTTTTTGAGAGAGGATACTATGAGAGAAATAAGAGGAAGTTACAGCGGGTATGTTGTAGGTTGTATCCCTTCATTTGTTGAATAATAATAAAGGAAGGACCTGGAAATTTCTCTGGTGAACGTAGCCCACACTGGGTGAACCACATATATTTGTGTCTCTATTGTATTGTGTATCTTCTATGTTTTATTTCCACATTTGTTTTAATTTATTGCTCCACGATCATGTTTTTATAACAATTGGTATCAGAGCAAAAGGTAACTCGTAGGAAAAGAGGGTTCCTAGTTCGAGTGGGAGAAATGGTGGAAGATGCAAAGTTTAGGATCGATAAATTTAATGACCAAAAATACTAGTTATGGAAGATGCATGTGGAATATTATTTATATCATAAGGATCTATTCCTACCATTGGGTGAAATAGAAAAGAAGTCGATGGCCATGAAGGATGAAGAATGGGAGTTTCTTGACATAAAGGCACTAGGAATGATATGGCTGAGCCTGGAAGCGTTGGTGGCTTTCAATATTTCGAAAGAAAATATAACGAAGGAGTTAATGGATGCATTGGATAAACTATATGAAAAACCCTCGGCATCCAATAAGCTACTTCTAATGAAGATATTTTTTAATATGAAGATGTCAAAAGGTGGGTCTATTGCAGATCATTTAAATGAATTTAATACGGTTACTAATCCTCTAAGTTCTGTAAAATTGGACTTTGATGATGAGGTTGGGAATCTTCTAATCTTGTGATCATTGCCAGAAAGTTGGAACAGCTTAGTCATTGTTGTAAGTAACTATGTATCTAGTTCAAACACTTTAAAATTTGATGATGTTGTTGGTGTTATCCTTAGTGAGGAAATGCGACGGAAAATCACATGGGAGACATCAGGTAATGCGTTAAACATGGAGAACAGGGGAATATATATATATATATATATATATATATATATATATATATATATATATATATATATATATATATATATATATATATATATATATAGGAAAGGGCTCAGGGAAGAATGGGAATTATAGGAAGGGCATATCCAAATCCATATTTCGAAAGATAGATTGTTGGAATTGTGGGAAGAAAGGGCATGTAAAGAAAGACTGGAGAGATCCAAAGAAGCAAAGAGATGGATGACAGGAGAAAAATCAGGAAGAAAATGTAACAGTTGATGTGTTACAAGATACTTTGATTCTTTCTGTAGATAATATTTTTTAGTCTTGGGTAGTATATTCAGGGGCTTCATTTCATGCCACACCCCATAGGAAACATTTTCTATATTATGTTCAAGGTGATTTTGGCTAGGTTCATTTGGGTGATGATGCACCATGCAAAATTGTTGGAATGGGAAAGGTAAAAATAAAGAAAATGAATGGAAACCAATAGTTGTTGAAAGAGGCAAGACATGTTCCATATCTAAGGAAAAATCTAATTTTAACAGGGAAATTGGCAAGTGAAGCTTGTATATCCATATTTACAGATAAGGTGTGGAAGGTCACGAAAGGATCATTGGTGATGAAAAAGGACATAAGGTAGGTACATTGTATTTATGTACTGGTAATATTGACTCTTCTATCTCTTTATCTTCTACAGGAGTGGATACAATAGTCTGGCATCATAGGCTTGGACACATGAGTGAGAAGGGGATGCAGATACTTAACAAAATAAATTTGTTGCCATATATTAAACAAATTGATTTGGATTTATGTGAGCATTGTATTTATGGAAAATAGAAGGGAGTCATATTTCTCAGAGTCGGAAAAGAAAAGAAGAGTGAAATGTTAGAGCTTGTGCATACAGATGTATGGGGACCAACTCAGGTATCATCTCTTGGTGTCTCTCGTTATTATGTTACTTTTATTGATGATGCAACTAGAAAAACTTGGGTTTATTGCGTTCGACAAAAATATGATGTTTTTGATACTTTTAAAAAATGGAAATATTTGGTTGAGAATGAGACAGGAAAAAGGTTGAAGTGTCTCAGATCAGAAAATGGAGGTGAATATTACAGCAGGGAGTTTAATGATTATTTTTCACACCATGGGATTCATAGAGAGAAGATAGTTCCAGGAACACCACAATAAAATGGTGTGTCAGAAAGGATGAACAGGACAATCATGGAGTGTGCAAGGAGTATGAGATTGCGTGTTGGTTTGCCCTTACAGTTATGGGTAGATGTTGTAGATATTTTTGTTTACTTAATAAATAGAGGACATTCAAGCCCTTTGGATGGTAGAATTCTAGAGGAGGCATGGACAGGTAAAAAGGTAAACTATTATTTTTTGAAGACTTTTAGTTGTGAATCATTTGTCCATATTGATAAAGAAAATAGAACAAAGCATGAGGAAAAATACAAGAAGTGTACCTTTATTGGATATGGTGTTAATGATTTTGATTATCGATTATGGGATTATGAAAATAAAAAAAAAAAAATCATTAGGAGTAGAGATTCCATATTCGATTAGAAGGTTGTGTATAAAGATCAATTGCAGGGAAAGAAACAGGAAAAAGAAAAACCAGAATATGCAGTGCTTGATGAGATCACTGGAAAAAAAATTCCAAAGGTACCAGACAATCAAAATGTACAACAAGAGGAGCAACATGTACCTCAAACTCCTACAAGTGTTTTTAGAAGATCTACCAGGTTAAGTAGAACCCCTAAACAATACTCTCCTTCATTGTATTATTTATTGTTGACTGATTATGGTGAACTAGAATGTTATGAAGAGGCAATGAAGATAGACACTAAAAACAAGTGGGAGCAAGGAATTAAAGAGGAAATGGATTCCCTGGTAAATAACCAAACTTGGGATTTGGTTTAGTTGCCTGCAGAAAAAAGAGCATTACAAAATAAATGGGTTTGCAAGTTGAAGGAAGAAGATGGAGGAAAAAAGTGGTACAAGGCTAGACTTGTTGTAAAGGGGTTTGCACAAAATAAAGGTATATATTTTGATGAAATATTTTCTCCTGTTGTTAAAATTAATTCAATTAGGACTATTTTAATTCTTGTGGCAGTATAATATTTTCATCTTGAAGAGTTGGATGTAAAAACAAATTTTATCCATGGGGATTTGGAGGAAGAGATTTATATCTAGAAGCCACAGGGATATGAGGCCAAAGGAAAGGATAATTTGGTATGAAAGTTGAATAAGAGATTGTATGGCCTAAAGCAATCTCCAAGGTAGTGGTATTTGAAGTTTGACAGGTTTATGACAGAACAAGGTTATAGTAGTGTTATAACCCTAAAATGCACCATACAGGTTTACCTGGCATCAGGCCAACTCATGCCTCTTCCTAGCCAAAGCCATGCTGAGTAACTCCTCAAAAACCACTCAAAACAAGCAACCCGCTCCCTAACTTCTCACTGGGCGC
>ML827745.1:47741-66624 GCA_009831015.1 Picea engelmannii | reverse complement strand
AGTTGATTCTTCCATTGTTTGCTCGAAAAGGGGTTGAGATTTTGGGTAGAAGGTTAAAAGTTAAATCTTAAGGGTCATTTTCTGCGTATAAGTTTAGAGCCCTAGCTTATTAGTCCGTAGGGTAGAATACCCAACAACAAGTAGATGTCATTTTGATCACTATGTTTATTTTAAAAGGATAAAAAATGGAAGCTATATTATCTTTCTATTGTATGTAGATGACATGATTGTTGTAGGGTGTAATATCTAAAGGTCAAACCCTAGTTGTAACTATGAATTGTAACATGTTTTGTAGGCTGGTGAGCCAAGTGTTATAAGAAAGGAAGCCTATGTGCTTATTAGGCCGGAGAGCCTAGATGTTAAAGGCCAGGAGCCTGTTTTGTACATGTAAATATTCATATTATTAATATAAAAACATCGTTGCATGTAGACTGACCATGAAGAAAGAGTATGGGGGACTAAACTCCACTAGGTTGGGTAAGGGAAGGGGGGGTTGAGAGGTTGGAAAGGGGGGCTAATATTAAGAGATTAAAACCAAGAGAATCATATATAATTATTATTCTAAAGGGTTGTAAAGAGGATATTAATTTATCCTAAGTTTCCTAAGGGGGAGGAATGAACTGAAAGTAGAGGGGGACAAGCTCCAAAAAAAGCCATGTGTCAACCGAGATGCATGCATATTTATCTAGGAAATTCCATCATTGTGAGGGGACACAAGGATTCTTTCCATCTGTCCTCACGAGTTCGCTCTCTCCATTCTCGCCATGCTAAGTATTTTGGCAAGGGGTTGCCCCATTCACGCATGCACCGAGAAAGAATGCAGTCATCCAGTCTGTTTTTGTTCAATCATAACCATCTTGAAGCTCTGCAACAAGCCTGAATTGATATCTTATTAAACGTATACCCTGTGGGTTTCCTGTGTTTCACCATTTTCCCAACGTCCAGTTTCTATTGTTGTCATCACCTTGTCGTGTGTTGAGAAGCGGGAGTGAAGAGGTGGGTTTCCAGGCCTATGGATAAAAGAAGCAGGTTGTTAGGCTTGTGATAAACTCTCTCCAAGTGAGAGAGTGTGTTGAGGAACAAAGTTCTCCTATGTGAGTTATCTTGTGAGAAACTCTCTCCAGGTGAGAGAGTGTGCTAAGGAAGTGAGTTCTCCTGGAGCGAGTCTAGTAACAGCTACAGAGCTATGACAATTTCTGATCTAGCCTATTGCTAAAGCCCAAAGAAAGGTATATGTAGAAACCGATGGACTATGTGACAGTGAAGGTGTACAATCCTGGGGTGGGATAGGCATGTGGGGAATGAGAGTATGTGAGTTGTGGGCGTAAGTGGCTCCTTGGAGGAAATCCTTCATGTTGTGCTATGCAACTTCCTGTTGTCCCTACCTAGCCTAGGAATCCCTTGCCTAGTGGAGTTTAGTCCCAGCTCGGGGGTGACCAACTGCTGAGAGTTATGAGCAGCATGGTCTATGGTTGGGAGGTTCATGGAAGGTCTGCACACAGTTGGTGTACTTCAATTAAAATATAAGTACCCATTTCTATGTTCATTTACATGTTGTGTATTTGTACATGCTATATGGATGAGTATTGCATGTATATGTTGTTATAATTATGGTTTTTTCCTGTGAATACTGCATGTATGCTTTTACTGTTATTTCCACATTAATCTGTGTATTAGAAGAATATGTTGTATTTTTATGTTTATATTTATATCCATATGATCATTGTTATTTCTATGAGGTAGCATGGTCGGCATGTTGGTGGTCGAGGATGTTACAAAAATTGGTATCAGAGTAGGAGATGTTTCTAAAGTGATGTTGCCCACATGGTTGATGGTTTGGGATGTTAAAATATGGTATCATATCCATGGTTTCAACATTGAGCCTGGATGGGCCAGGAAAGTGGAATTTGAAGAAAAGGTTTTGGAAAGGAATTGTTGTGGAAATGGAAAAAATTGGTATCAGAGACATGGTTTCGACACTGAGCCTCGATGGGCCATGTTAGTGGTTAATGAAACAAAGGTCTCAGAGTGAATTTTTGTCAAGAGGGACAAATTATGAACCTCAGAGAATCCCTAGGTGCGAAGAAGGCACTGTGTGAACACTAGGACTATGTTTAGAATCTCAGGAAGTATAACGGCTTAGGGAATGGCAACAGAGAAAGAAGCCACAACAACTATTGTGTTGGGCCACGAGGTTTGAAATTGGGCCGTAGGATCTATTCGGGAGAAGGAAGACCCTTCATAGTCATCAGATCTAGAAAAAGGTGCAGGAAAGTTAACCCCTAAGTACTTCAAACTTAGCGAATTCGGCGAAGTTTATGTGTTATAGAATAGAAAGGGTCAAAGCCCGAAGTTCCAAAGTTTTGGAGTGGATCTACACCGTAGATTCGGGGAGAAGTGTTTGACCGTTGGTTTTGGCCAAAGATATATCGGAGTCGTTAGATCATGCCAAGAGAAAGAGGTAAGGCCCAACGATGAAAAACATATATCATCCGTCAGATATACATGCAAGTGATTGTGAGTCATAGATATCACAGCAGTTTGGGAGTTCGATGTTCAGGAGAAACAAAGTATGCTAGAGTGAAAATATCGCAAAGTATGGAGTCAATACGGGTTGTCCATTAAAGGAGATGTATGTCATAATATCAAATTATTCAGAGTTCAGCGTTCGAAAGAATTGGAATGTGCTAACGTGAAAATATTTTGAAACCATGAAGCTCGAAGTTTCGAAACCGAAGAGCCGAAGTGATGTGGCATGATGACATTACCCTAGGTGATGTGGACTTCCCTAGTCCTACCAAGTGTCACCACATTAAAAAATGAAAGTTATACTATGTGGACCCCCCAGAAGGTTAAGAAGTTCAGGAGTTCATCATTCGGAATATTTGAGGTGTGAAAGTGTAAAATCTTCCGAAGTGCCAGAGCTCTAAAGTTCCAGAGTTTCGAAGTCTCAGAACTCCTGAAGTGACGTGACTTTTTGACGTCACATGAGATGATGTGGACACACAAGATGTGTGCCATGTGTCAGTCAATTATGTACCATTCAAAGATTGATTATTCCAATTATAACATGACATGTGTCACCCACCTGATTGGGCCACATGTTTCACCATGTGGCACTTCCATAAAGTACGATCGGTGGGGGCCCTGATGGATTGCACAAAGCAACTGAACTTGGTCAAGAATTGCTAAATTTTGAAGACTCCTGAAGCTCCGGAGAGCGGACTAAATCCTCACCGTTGATTGAGGAGGGGCATGCGGCAGTAGATATCCTATTCTAGAGACTTGTTACTTCAGAGGATTCAAGGTATATATAGTTAAGGTTGAGGACTCCCAAAGGCTTGAAGTTCATAGTCCATCTCGACCGTTGATCGGGAGAGGGTACGTGGAAATAGATGCAGCAGTCTAGAGACTTGGTACTCTGGAAGGTTTGAGAGTGTGGACAGTCTGGAACTCTCGAATCCCGGAGTTGATCATGGTTGTTGGTTAGCGAGAAGGCGCAGTCCATTAATTTTTTGTTTGAGAGTTCACCAGTCCAGCACTCTGGCGGACCTGTAGAGCAGTGCTTCGAAAATGCCCGAATATGGAGTTTTGTAATAGATCGCAGCCGTTGGATGATAGGAATTTGTGGACTGTCAATCCACCATTCTTCGTAAGTTCTCAAATTTTGGCACTCCAGGGAAATTAGAGGTTTGGATTTGTGAGAACCCCCGAAGACCAAAGTTTTGGAGCCCCAAGGTCTCAAAGCTCTAGATAAGAACCTATAAGACTAGCACCTGGTCACCTCCAATGTCAAATGAGATTGGGGGTCAAATAAAGAGGGCTAGTGCCCAGAAATTGTTTTTAATAATGGAGAAGGGCTTAGAGATGGATCCCATGGGGTCCATGATTGAAAATACCTACATTGAAAGAAGTAAAGAAGGTATGTAAACCTGAAGAGAGGATCCAGTAAGAATCCAAGAGCCAATTCAACTCTGTGAAATAAAAAACAGTTGTACAAAGATCGCCTTCCAGAAAGCACCATTCTGCAAACAGTTATAACTTTATGCTCAGGATTTTGAATTGAGAAAGGAGGAAATCACTGGAAAGGTATTGGAAAGAGGATTCCAGGTATTTATCCATCTACGATACATGATAATGCATGAACCGTAATTTCATATGGTGATGTAAAGAATGGGAATAAGGAATGAAGGTTTTATGGAATATGAAAGAGTTTGGAGATAAGATGTGACATCTCCAAGGATCAGTCCTGCGGTTGGAGATAGCACCTCCATTATCGCTATCAGAATGTGCAGTGGAATCATGGCATGAAGGTCATCAAGTATGGCATGAAAAAAGTTGAATATGCATGTCAGAAGGCTAAATCAAATTGCTTCAAGAAAAAAGTTGATATTAACTAACCAAGGTTACTCAGAGAACATGACTGGAATTATAATTCATTCATGCAGGAGCTGGATCAGAGGAATCCAAATACTAAAACAATGTTGAAAATTAATATCATCATAATATGTGGTTGCAAGTATGCAAAGTAGACAAAGAAATACTCTTTGATGGATTCAAGACCATGAATATCCTAAGATAATGAAAGAAGAATTCATGAGGTATATATCAAGTCAAGAATAATTCAAAAGTGAAATGATTTCTAAAGATAAAACAAAAGTAACCAGGAAGAAGAAAATGGTTCTATGCATGGGTTTGAATACAAAGGAGATGGTGCCTAACAAGAATCCATCATAAGTGACATAGAGCCATGAATGGAAACCAAGAGGTTGTAGGTATCACTTGAAGCTATGATGGTAAGATAAATGAAGTACTTTCAGTTAATTCCATGTAGATAGAAAAGGAGGCATACTTGCATCCTTACAGTATGCTAGAGATTGGCTAGGCAAGTCAAGTTTGAGGCTAGTTGGAAAAGAGAAGAGAAGAGTACAAGAAAACCTCAATTCTTAAAGTATTCCTAAATGAATTATTTTATGTTTTCTCATGATAAATGTATGTGGGTGATGTAGATCAGATGATATTGATTAAAGTTGGAACGTTGACTACAAAGAACAACTCGGGGAAGATGTTGATTGGAGACAACAGATCTTACTTTGTGGATCCCCGGTGGATCTGGGTGTGTGTACATTTCTCCTTGGGTTTCCTTGGAGAAGGCTAGAGACCTAGAGGGATAAGTGTGGGGATAGGTTCCCCTATATGAGTCATGGAGGGTACCTAGAGACCTCTGAGGGAATTTAGAACTCCTGGAGCCACGATGCTCTGAGAATTCTTGTTCAGCATGTGCTGGAGCAAGGAAGATTATGTGCTTATTAGGCTGAAGAGCCTAGATGTTAAAGGCCAAGAGATTTTTTTGTACATGTAAATATTCATATTATTAATATAAAAACATCGTTGCATGTAGACCAACCATGAAAAAAGAGTATGGGGGAATAAACTCCACTAGGTTGGGTAAGGGAAGGGGGGTTGAGAGGCTGGAAAGGGGGGCTAAGATTAAGAGATTGAATCCAAGAGAATAATATATAATTATAATTATAAAGGGATGTAAAGAGGAAACTAATTTATCCTAAGTTTCCTGAGGGAGAGGAACGAACTCCAAGTGGGGGGGGACAAGCTCCCAAGAGAGCCATGTGTCAACCGGGGAGCATGCATATTTATGTGGTAAATTCCATCATTGTGAGGGGGCATGGGGATTCTTTCCATATTTCCTCACGAGTTCTCTCTCTCCATTCTCGCCATGATGAGGATTTTGGCGAGGGGTTTCCCCATTCACACATACATTGAGAAAGCATGTAGTCAGCTAGTCCGTCATTGTTGAATCGTAACCATCCTGACTCTTTGCAACAAGCTCGAACTGATATCTTACTGAACACATACCCTACGGTTTGCCTTTGTTTCACCATTTTCCCCACGTCCAGATTCTATGGATGTCATCACCTTGTCGTGTTTTGAGAAGTGGGAGTGAAGAGGCAGGTTTCCAGGCCTGTGGATATAAGAAGAAGGTTGTCAGGCATGTCAGTAACTCTCTCCAGGTGAGAGAGTGTGTTGATGAAGAGAGTTATCATGTGTGATTTCTCCTATAACTCTCTCCAGGTGAGAGAGTGTGCTGAGGAAGTGAGTTCTCCTGGAGGGAGTCTAGTAGCAGCTACATAGCTGTCATAATTCTTCATCAGGCCTGTTGTTGAAGCCCAAGGAAATGGAGATGTACTAGTCGATGTGTTATCACATAGGGTTGTCAAGAGTCATATGGGTCTGTTGTGAATACCTAGGTCTGTATCCTTGCCCTGTCTCTCTCTCTTTCACGAGCCGTGTCTTTAAATTTTCCCTTCGACTCATAAAGTTGGTTTTGTTTCCCCTTTTTGTTTAAAGGACCTAATTTCCCTTGATGTCTTACCTGAAAAGGTATCGTCTCAAAGCCTTTCTGTTTTTCTCTAAAGATGAACACTCATATACTTTCATTTTAATCACTCATGCTTTCCCGAGCCCCCATCCATTCGTCCAAGTCTTTGTTTACATAGGCTGCAGTCGCAAGCTCAAGGTGCAACACTCAAAGTGGTACATTGTGGACTCAAATCAAGTAAAAAGGTAGGTTCATATTTCAACGGCGGGAATTCCATGTGGAGTTCATATTAGCAGCTCGCAGGCATTTGGAATCTTAAAGTTACGTGAAGTATAGAGCCAGAGAAAAGCCTTGAAGAGAGTATGAGTCATAGATCTTAAAGGGAGACATATGGCATCCGATCCAAGTGTTCTAGGAAATCAGCTTCAGGAGTTTTGAAATGAGAAGTGGATGAAATTCATGAAGAGCCTAAGCCCGAAATCCCGAAGAAATTATGGACCATTGATCTCGGAATCAACATGAGTCGTTGATATTGGCAGGAAAAGTGTCGAAGTCCCGAAATGCTAAAGTTTTGAAGTCCCAAAGAACCGGAGTTTCAAAGTCCCGAAGCGCCAAAGTGTCAAAGTCTCGAAGTGTCGAAGTCCCGAAGTCTCGAAGTCCCAAAGTCTCGAAGCACCGAAGTGTCGAAGTCCCAAAACGTCAAAGTGTCGAAGTCCCGAAGCACCAAAATGTTGAAGTCCCAAAGTGTCGAAGTCTCAAAGCCCGAAGGACCGAAGTATTTCTCAGTCATCCGATCCAGGAGGACACACATCAATTTATCGCTAGCTCTGGGTAAAAAAAAGTTGGATAAATAAGTTTGATTTTTTATTTTTCCAGATCCCGGAGACCCGAAGGGATCTCAGTCGTCGATCTGTGATGGCCACACATCAACAGATCACCAACTCCAGGTAAAAGTGATGAAGGAAAATGAGGTTTGAGATTTGATTTTCACAAAGTCTGGAGCCACTAAGGGATCTTAGTCGTCGATCTCTGGAGTCCATGCGTCGTCAGATCCTTAACTCTGCATGTTTTGCTTCGAGGGAAAAATAAGTTTGATTTTTGATTTTCCTGAAGCCAGGAGACCCAAAGGAGATATCAGTCATTGATTTAAAATGATACGTGGTAGTAATCAATGTGGACATGTGGTGCACTCATCGTTCATGACACATAGCACCTATTCTGCAATGAAACGTGGCACTCAGTCCAGGAATTCGTGGGCATATCATTCGCTTCTTTGTTCATGACACATGTCAGTTCTCTTTCATGAAACATCAGCATGGTGACTTCAGGCCACCACGTCAGATCATCCTCCAGGAGGTGTTATTTTTCAACGTCAAAAGTAGCATCCCCCTCCAGGGCATAGTTTGGTGGATTCTAGAGTTGTTGGGCAGTTAAGCTTGGCAGTGACGCTAAATCTAGTAGGTGTGCCCATATCTAATATCAGGACAAAATCTATGGCCACAGTTCATTGCGGGGATGCAACATGCTCTGGTGATAATTTTCTTGGGCGGTCCCACAATTGAAACCATGGTAAGGAAAACGTGTTACATGGCAAAAGGTGGTGGATTGCGGGCCCAAAAGTGATCTGAACCCAAACCACTCTTGAGCATCCCCGTAATCACATGCTCATATAGAGTTTAATCTGAGATAAACATGTGGCTATCCCCTGTGCATTAAGTCTCGTTGAGTCCCCAAGGAAAAGAAGTTAATGGAAGGTAGGTAGGGTGGTTGAAACCTCATCTCACTCAGTAATTAGAAAGTATGGAGGAGTCAGTCTTGGAAAATAGAGATGTTGACCTGAGGTACCTTTGTGGATGGATTTTTCTGCAGGCCCATGTTGATCTAAGCTCGCACCTGACAAAGGGATGCACACTCAGTCTGACAGAAGAAAGTGCAGATGAAAGGATTTGAATGTAGTAGCCATCTTACACTCCTGGTAGTGGTGGACTGGTCTGAGTATAAATAGGTAGTTTTGATCTTTTGTTAAGTTCATCAACTGGTTGAGAAGAGCTACCTATTTTGTAATATTTTGATGCTAAAAGTTGTTCTTTGGTTATGTATCAAATTTGAGACTTTCACATTAATAGAAGTCAGTTTCTCTCATCTCTTTGTAAAAATTGTGCTAAAACACTCGGGCATGGAGGATCCAGTCGAGGGTTGTGATGATGTTGTAATGTAGGTTTGATTACAGTAGTGTCATGACCAATTTTAGTCATATTATTTTTTGTCTTATTCCCTCTTACGCTGAATGGCTCGGGCATGGAGGATCCAGTCGAGTTTTTGTAGTTGCATTGTGATGTAGGTTTGATCATTATGTTGTTGTGACTGTGATTTTTGGACATATTTCAGTGTCTGAAGCTTGAGTTCAAGAGCAGTCTTGAACCTAAGTTTTTCTTCACCAAGTTGTTTGAAAGTTGATTCCCATAGTAGTTTTGTTCACCTCTCTCACTAATTCGTCCATCTGCTCATACTAAAAATCAATTCACTGACTGAAGTTAATGTGGCCCTCACTTCCCTGTGCATTTCTTGTCCAATTCTATGTTGAAATCATTCTTGTATTGCATTTTCTCCATTTTGATCTCCACTTATATAAATCAAACATCCACCAAACACTCTAATGGGTATTGGGCTTATCCTCCCATAATCTAAGGGTGACTCTCAGTGCTAACATTCTTGGTGTCGTTGTTGGGGAATGAATTGAAGACATTTCCCTGGGTAAGAACGACAAAGAAATTATGATTATGAAGGTGCATCAGAAATCAGTACCTTGAAGATTGGAAATTGCACCTGGTGACTCCATTGTTTCAGTTGTGGCTCTAAAAGGCAGACACACGAGGTCTACTCCACAGCTGCCTCTAGCAACACCTGAAGCTAACCCAAATAAAATTATCAGAAAAGAAATCTTTCTTGAGAAGGCTTATCTATTGTCTTAGATTGAAAATATCCCTGGGAGAACGATAGTGACCAGATCTGGTCTTTGATGGTGAAAAAAGACCAGATTCTTTCAGACTGCATATCATTCACCTGACGACAATATGTTTAAAGAATCCAGTGGAAACTCCACAGTTTTAAGAAGTCATCTTTTCAGATGGAATCCATTTTGGCTCAAAGGTTTTCTCCTTTTAATTTCTCTGTTGTTCCTTGTTTTCCAATTGTTGTTCCTACTATCGATGAGTGGGGTGATTTTTTTCCCATATTTAGAGAACATAAAGATGAAAACCCTGCTGAGCATCTCCGTGAGTTTCATGAACTCATGCATCAATGGGAAATACATCATGAGAATGTATTATTGAAGATGTTAATGTTCTCATTAGTGGGAGATGCTCGTGAGTGGTATCACTCCTTGCCCCCTCCTAGAATCTCCTCCTTGGAGCAATTTCATGCAACTTTCAATGCTCATTGTCAAAGGTATTATTCCTATGAGTTAATCTGTCATAATTGTTGTGAGGAGTATAGATATGGTGTTCAGAACATAATTCGTTCTTGTGAAATCTATGAGGATGAGGGGTATACCTCGGAGGAGTTGTTAAAACTGGTAAAATCTCTTTATGTTGGGATAGAGGAATTGGAGGAATATTTTTCTCGCCTCTCTTACGAAGAAGATGAAAAGGATATTTAGGTCCTTGAAAACAATGTTCTTGGAAGCCCTGCTTATGATGAAGAAGTAATTTCGAATACTGACCAAGAACAAACAACTCTTGATGGATATCCTAGCGAATATGACGAAGAGTAGAGCTTTTCTATGGTTCATGTTTTTGATTATTTGGAATCTGATCCTTGTGAGATCCATGAAGGAGAAAAGGAGGAGCTAAATGTGCGGCTTGTCTCCTATCCAGAGCCTGTAAATGAGAAGATGTCACCTAGGATTAGCCAATCTGCATCATTCCTCCACCCACCTATACACTCTGAGAACATCGAACCATGGGTGAGCAACAATGAAGGACATGAGGTAGTTTCTTACCAGTTGATATTTCATGATTATAAATTTTGTGACCCTGTGGGGTTATATATGGAGTTGTGTTTTCCAAAAGCATTGGAGCCTGCAAAATTATTCATCTTATCATCAATTGGGGGTATTGTCAGTGTTCCAAGACATGTTTTCTTTATGTTGTCATACTTCCTTTACCTTTTGTGGATCATTTGCAATGAAGAAAAGAATCATATTACCACACATTTTGGGTGGCTATGGTGGAAGTTTTCTTTCACCTAGCGCGTTGTAAAAGTCAATTAGCTTAGGATTGTACATAAATAATCTCCTTCTGGAGACCATGTTCTTGTTCTTGTTTTTGTTTTTAGTAGAGTAGTGTACATGTTTCCTTGTTTCCTTCAACCAAAGTTTTGATCTAGACTACATAGCCCAACAGCTAAGGCATTGGAACTGTGTGTTCTTGGCAGCTCACAGGGAGCATGCCATCCCCTGTGGAGCCAAATGATATCACATAATGTTTTCAAGAGTCATATGGGTTTGTTTTGAATACCTAGGTATGTATCCTTTCCCTCTCTCTCTCTCTTTCGCGGGCTGTGTCTTTAAATATTCCCTTCGACTGGTAAAGTTAGTTTTGTTGCCCCTTTTTATTTAAAGGACCTCTTTTCCCTTAATGTCTTAACTGAAAAGGTCTCGGCCCGAAGCCTTTCTATTTTTCTTGAAATATAAACACTCATCTCCTTTCATTTTAATCACTCATCTTTTCCTGAGCCCCCATCCAGTTGTACAAGTCTTTGTTTACACAGGCCGCAATTGTGGGCTCAAGGCGCAACTCTCATAGCAGTCTGTTCTGGACTAGAATCAAGCAAAAAGGTAGGTTCAGCTTTCAATGGTGGGAATTCCATGTGGAGTTCATATTAGCGGCTCGAGGGCATTCAGAATCTTAAAGTTGCATGAAGTATAGAGCTAGAGAAAATCCCCAAAGAGAGTATGAGTCGTAGATCTTAAAGGGGGACAGGTGGCATCCGATCCAAGTGTTCAGGGAAATGAGCTTCGGGAGTTTTCAAATGAGAAGTATGTGAAAGTTCCGAAGAGCCAAAGCCTAGACTCCTGAATAAATTATGGACCGTGGATCTCAGAATCAATAAGAGCCGTTGATATTGGCGGTCGAAGTGTCGAAGTCCCAAAGCACTGAAGTGTCAAAGTCCCGAAGCGTTGAAGTGAAAAAGTCTTGAAGTCCCGAAGTGTCAAAGTCCCGAGGTCCCAAAGTCCCGAAACACCGAAGTTTCAAAGTCCCAAAGTGCCGAAGTTTCAAATTCTCGAAACCTGAAGGACCAAATTATTTCTCATTCATCCGATCTAGGAGGCAACGTGTCAATTTATCGCTAGCTACAGGTAAAAAAAAGTTGGAGAAATAAGTTTGAGTTTTGATTTTCCGAGAGCCCAGAGGCCTGAAGGGATCTCAGTCATCGATTTGTGAGGGCCACGCGTCAACATATCACCAGCTTTGGTTAAAATCGCTGAAGGAAAACGAGGTTTGAGATTTAATTTTCCCAAGGTCCGGAGCCACGAAGGGATCTCAGTCATCGATCTCTGGAGGCGATGCGTCGTCAGATCCTTAACTCTGGATGTTTTTCTTCGAGGGAAAAATAAGTTTGAGTCTTGATTTTCATGGATCTCGGAGACTTGAAAGAGATCTCAGCTGTCGATTTAAGAGGATACGTGGAATTCATCAGTGTGGACATGTGGCGCACTCGTCGGTCATGACACATGGCACTTATTCTGCAATGAGACGTGGCACTCATTCCAGGAAGTCATGGGAATATCATTCGCTTCTTTCTTTGTGACACATTTCACTTATCTTTCATGACACATCATCATGGTGATGTCATGCCACCACGTCAGATCATCCTCCAGGAGGTGTTGTTGTTCAATGTCAAAAGTAATGTCCCCCCCCCAAGGGCACAATTTGGCAGATTCTAAAGTTGGTGGGCAGTTAAGCTTGGCAGTGGTGCTAAATATATCAAGTGTGCCCAGATCTCATATCGGGACCAAAGATGTGGCCATGGTTCATTGCAGGCATGCAACATGCTACGGCGATAATTTTCTTGGGCGGTCCCACAATTGAAACCATGGTAAGGAAAAAGTGCTACGTGGCGAAAGGTGGTGGACTGCGGGCCCAAAGCGGTCTGAATCCAAACCACTCTTGAGCAACCCTGCAATAACATGCTCACATAGCTTTGAATCCAAGAGCAACGCGTGGCCGTCCCCTGAGCATTAAATCTCGTTGAGTACCCGAGGAAAAGCAGCTAATGGAAAGCAGGTTGGGTGGTTGAAAACTTGAGTCACTTAGTAATTAGAAAGTATGGAGGAGCCAGCTGTGGAAAACAGAGCTGTCAGCCCGAGGTACCCCTATGGACATATTTTTCTGCAGGCCCATGTCATTCTGAGCTCGCATCTGACAAAGGGATGCACACTCAGTCTAATAGAAGAAAGCACAGACAAAAGGCTTGTTGGCATGTTTACAGCAGAGTGTGCTTATCATTGATGGAAATAACAACAGCGACGATAGTATGCTTACAAGAAAGAAACATAGCAATGAGGAAAGAAGAAATGATGGAAAACAGGGAAAGCATAAGTTCAGGAGAAGAAGCAAACAGTATGAAAATTAAAGATCAGGAGGAATAGCATGAGTATGCAGAGATCAAAGCTCAAAAGAGATCGTACTTTGCGCTTTATAGAAGTCCAGCCGAGGTCTAAGAGAAGGAATCGCAGGAGGAGAAAAGGTCAATACCTTTGAACACTTAGAAAACCTTCTAAGTCAGAGAGATCAGAAAGCTCATAAGGAAGAACGACACTGGTCATTGGATCACCAATCCTGAATACCCGATGACCGTTAGATCAGTGCCTAATGACCAGAGGAAGCATAGAGGAGAAGTACAGATCTGATCCATTGGATCTGAGCACCGAGGATCAACAGTCATTGGATCCAGAAATAAATGCACGAAGGTTAATCCTTTGTATGAGCGTAGGAGAGCGGACTTGTCAAAGTCCCGAAGTAAGCAGAGATCGCCCATCGTCAAGACTGACAGGTGGCACACGATCCTCAACTATGAAGCAAATCACTTCAAGGATTTTTCAGTTTGAGACTTGAAAAACCCAAACCTAATAAGACAACAATTACAACCCAAGAAGTTATAAGTACCTGTGCATGAACTTGAAACCCCCCGATTTGCCAATAAAAATGTTGACCCACCTCCACACCGGATATCTCGTAGATATGATTCAGTGTGCTAATAGGAGATCGTACGATATCCATATCCATATTACCTCCTTGTAAAGATTCACTTAAAGAAGAAAATAAATGATTTTTGTCGAATGAGGGATTCCTCAATTATTTCACTCTCATCAGAATGTTTTATGTCATGAGATAATAAAATGGTTATTCCATTAAGAATATTTAAAAATTTGGAGCATCCAACCAAACCAGTAAATGAAATTCACTCTTACGAGATCTTGGATGGAATAGCAGCCAACTCAGTAAATCTTCAGGTCCCTTTTTTCTATTTTCTTATTATTACTAATTTCCTATCTATTAGCCCTTCATATAGCTATAATGACCTTAATGACCTAAAAGGGGGTATTGAATCAAGCTAATTTGAATCATATTGCTAACGATCTTATTTTTTCTTACTGAAGTAAGAGAAGCATCATCCTCAGATTCTATAGACTCTATTTGTTCCCAATCAAATCCTAGACAAGTTTGAACCAATGGAATACTTGTGTCACTCATTACTTGGATTCGTTCACCATCTTTTGTACGAACCAGAATTGCTAACTTGAATTTGCAAGTTGTCCCCTTCCCTCGATAAATCTAGGGAAAAGGATGTTCAATTCCTTTCCTTCCAATCCCATCACTCACTTTGGATCAGGCTATTTGTTCACGTATTGATATGAATGATATATTTTCATAAAGATTTGATAAATATCTGGTTGATCCAAAAAAGAAGAAGGGAAAAAAGACCATTTTGAAAACAAAGAGATAAATTATCTCCTTCTTTCAAATTGATTTTCACACATGATCCGGAGAAATAATTTCGTGATTTTTATGAATCATACTATTGTTTGGTATTCAAGTATTCATATATTATACAAAGATTGATGATTTATTCTATTGTAATTATAATTAGGATCCCAGAGATTACGTAATTCTTACTCTTAAGTTGTTCGTTCTGTATCGGGTCAATCAGATTAGTAAATAATGAATGGGAGTTACCACCTTAGTAATATCCTACTTTATGGAAAAGTTTGAATCCATTCATATTTGGAATATGAAGTAAGTAGATGGATAAGGATAAGGATAATGAGGAAGTCTTCGATTTTTTTATTTATAACTAGAACCAAATTCTCCATAGCTAAAACCAGAAATACTTAAAAATTATGTCCAGATCATCTGTGAAATGTGAAACTTGAACCCTATTCATGACCTTTCTCTCATTGGTTGGTTGTTATCTCTTCTCTTTGTATGCACATCTATTACCTATTCTATATTTATTTTCATATAGACAATTCGCACCATTATGGTCAAAGGTCGATTTGGTTCCTTAAATTCATTCATGAACTAGTTTAACCGCTGAAAGGTGCTCAGGTGGGCCCATGAGCGCACACCTTTGGCTAATTTAGTTTGATGGAGAGACAAGCCAGTAGCTCTTTCCATTGTTCAAGCACAATTAGTTGGATTAGCTCACTTTTCTGTAGGTTATATATTCACTTATGCAGCTTTTTTAATTGCCTATACATTAGGTAAATTTGGTTAATTATTATTCATCAATTTCATAAGTGAATGGGATATTATTGTATCAATGACAATACCCCACAGAGAAAAAGTAATCAACGTAATATTTATCCATCTAAAATATGATCTATATTTTGATTCCTGGTAGGTAATAGTACAAACTAAACCTGGAAGAAGACCAATTCATAGAATCCTTTCTGTTTTTGGGTCTTTTACTAGTGAGCCCTGGTAAAGTTTTCAGATGACATTATTTTTAAACGAGGTCCCCGATAACGAGACATAAAAACTCTCCCCCGACCATGGCCACTTATCATAACTTCGACTCATTCCATACCCTGATCCATTAATGTATGAATAACATTTTCTGCTACAGTCTGGGCAGCAAATGGTGTACCTCTCCTTGTACCTTTGAATCCACAGGCACCGGAAGAAGACCAACATGGAGATTCATAGTTTCATTACTTATAGCTACCTTGTGGACAAATTTGATTCAAAATCATATTTAGGCATAACTTGTCTCCATTCGCTTCATATAAGATCAACCTGGAGTTCACTTCCAGTATAACCATCCCTACCCTCTCGTGTCAATCCCATAGGCCTAGTATGACGAGAGAACCATAAAATAGATGGAAGGGCTCAAGTACATTCAGAATTGTTCCTAGACATAACATAACTTGTCTCCATTCACTTCGTATCATCTCAGCCCAAAGAGCTAGAGAGTCGAAGCAAACGACAGTCATCAGATCAGTTTTAAGTGGAAGGGCAGGATAAGCCAGAAGAGATGCATCATAGAAATATTGAGCCATCGATCTAATATACTGATCAACGAACATGATTCACTTCGGATCTAAAATATGTGAGGAGGTTACACTCTGGAAATCTTGAGAGTTGAAATTCCCGAAATGCGAATTTTCATCAGCCATTGGATCATTCTAAGTGGAAGGACAGGATAATATAAAAGAGATGCATAGCGGATAGATCGAGCCATCAATCTAGGATCCTGATCGACGAATAGCATTTAGTTCGGGTTTAAATTCACGAGGAGGTTACGCTTCGGAATGTTTGAGGTATGAAATACCCGAAGCCCAGAAATTTGAAATGAATAAGGACCGTTGGATTTTGAGAACAAACGAGGATCGTTGCTTCAGATTTGTTGGTCAGCAGACCACGTCAGCAAAAGGGAATAGTGGCAGACCTCGTCAGAAGACCATGTTAGTAGACCATGTCAACATACCACATCAGCAAATACACATGGCATAATTAGGTGATGACAAGCATCAAGAGGAAATTGGCTCGTTCCATGTCAACAAGTGACGTAAGCAAGTTACGTCACTCCAGGAGAATTGCTTCGGGAGTTTCACCACCAACAAATGTCAAAAGTCTCAAAGTCCTGAAGGACGAAGGTCTAAAGGCACTCTCAATTGTCAATCTAATTTACTATCCTAATCATTAGATCAAGGACACCTGGCATAGTCAGAGAATGAAAAGTGTCAAGTTGAAATCAGCATTTCAGATACGTGCAAATCACAAATTAGAGTGACACGTGAAAGATACTCAGCTCGTGACACATCATCAAGTGACGCAAGAGTTATGTCACTCCAGGAATTTTACTTCGGCAGCTTTACCACTAGAAAATGAAAAAAAAATTGAAGTCCCGAATGCCAAAGTCCTAAAGTGGACACGAGACGTCTGATCTGAAAGATCACTTCGGGAAAATTCTCATCCATCGATCTACTCAAGTGGAAGGATAGCATAAGTTGAAATATCCAAAGTTTGGAGATGTGAAAGGATCATGACCATTGATCCAAAAGGGACATTCGTCATTGGATCATGGACTCCGGGTGAAATTCTCCAGGAGCAAGCGGAGTTTGAGAATCGAAACTCCTGAAGCCCAAAAGGAGAAATCGATCTCATTCATTGGTTTGGAGGGACACATGTCACCTGATCATTGAGACTAAGGATCATGTGTGGAAAAAGGAAAGAAGGAAGAGCCATCGATTAAAGAGGACAAATGTCATCAGATCTTCCATTCCAAAAGATATTCAGTCAGCAGCAACAGGGTTTGAGATTTGAAACTCCCAGAGGCCGAATCATGAAGTAAATCTCAATTGTTGATGTAGAAATGTGAGATCTGGTCCACATACTTGAGAGGAAAGATCTGATTCGTCCATTCAAGAGCACCGTCAAGATCATGATATCAACGGCCATGCTCCATTGCGAGGCCAGAACATGCTCGAGTCTTAATTTTTCATGAGCGGGCCGCAATTGAAACCATGGTTTAGGAGAAAGGATGCATGGAGGCTCGTAGTGAATTGTGGGGAGAAAAGTGGGTTGCCCTCAAACAACCTATTTATGCACCTACAATCACATGGTCACATAAAGCTCATAGCCCAAGGTCATATCGTGAAACAGAACCAGTGCTCACCAGCGTTTGGTCACCGTCGATGGTCACGTGAAAGGAAGGGGCTTAGCAAGAAAATATAGCGTCTGTTGTGAATGTTTTCTCAGGAAGGGAAAAGGCGCCAAAGGAATGAGCATGCGGAATTTCTCTTTGTAACTGTTGGAAAGGACTGATTGTAACTGCTAGAAACGGAGTGATTATATCTACTAGAGAATTCGACGAGCTTGAGTGTGATCGCCAGAGGAGCTGAAGAGTCTTAAGGTAACTTCCAGTGAAGTGAAGATTCATCATTTACATAATTGACAGATGGAAATGCGTCGAAGACTATAACTGCCAAAGAAGTCGAACAATCTAAGGATAACGGCCATTGATGAAGAACAGACTTAGGATGATCGCCAGAGAGGATGAAGAGTTGAGTGTATGCCCTGCCAGAGGACTTGGCATGATAAATACACACATAATAGAGAAGAGATGGTTGTTGTTGTGGAGATTTATTCATGCGGGTAGAGGCATGTTGTGTGCAAGAGCTGAAATGCACAGAAGAGGCGTAGCGCATTGAATGGAAATAAAACACAGAGCATAAAGTGCAGAAGAAAGAGATAGAGAAGAAATTCTTATCTGAGAGAGGAAGAGAAAGTTGAAGTGTGCATTCAGATATAGAGCAGAGGAACAGAAATCTCAAGGAGAGGCGAGCAGAGAGAGAGACTGATGCAGGAAGAGTAGAGCAGTGTAGCAGAACAATGATGAGACTGGTAAGCCATAGATAAATGTTGTATCACTATGATAAATTCAAGAAAAACAAAGATTTATATTTTAGGGTGGTAGGGAGGTGCTAGGGAGGATTGTTTTCCTCAAGGGTTCAAGTAGGTGCTTGAACACAGGGAGTTGTAGCTTCCATCTGGTTGTAGTCAAGAAAATCAGGGTGGTAGGGTGGTGCAAGGGAGAATTATTTTTCTCTGTTACATAGGTTGGTGCCTGTGTAATTGGAAGTTGGTGCTGGAATACTCATGGAGTTGGTGCTTCCTTCTAGTGGGTGCTAGAGAAACCAGGGAGTTAGTGCTTCCTTCTAGTGGGTGCTAGAGAAACCAGAGAGTTGGTGCTCTCAACAAGTTATTGCTTGTAAAAACAGAGGTTGTAGCCTCAAGAGGAGTTGGAGCTCATAAGAATGATAATTTACAGAAAATAAAGATTACATATCATATCAAGAAGAAGAGGTTTTTCCCTTTATGCGTTTCCTCAGGAAATATATGTCTCTATATATTTCATGTGTGTGATTGATGTTGAATACTTTACTACTTACCTCCCTGCATTATTGTGATTGTCATTGAGTGTTCTGTAAAGAGTTTAAAATAGGCATAATTGTTTAAGCACTATAACAACTGATTC
>ML827745.1:22597-40623 GCA_009831015.1 Picea engelmannii | reverse complement strand
TGGTGGACTGGTCTGAGTATAAATAGGTAGTTTTGATATTTTGTTAAGGTCATCAACTGGTTGAGCAGAGCTCCCTATTTTGTAATATTTTGATGCCAAAATTTGTTCGTTGCTTATGTATCAAATTTGAGACTTTCACATTAACAGAAGTCAGTTTCTTTCATCTCTTTGTAAAAACTGTGCTAAAACACTCAGGCATGGAGGATCTAGTCGAGGGTTGTGATGTTTTTGTAATGTAGGTTTGATTACAGTAGTTTCGTGACCAGTTTTAGTCAGATTCTTTATTGTCTTATTCCCTCTTACGTTGAATGGCTCAGCCCTGGAGGATCTAGTCGAGTTTTTGTAGTTGCATTGTGATGTAGGTTTGATCATTATGTTTTTGTGACTATGTTGTTTGGACATATTTCAGTGTCTGAAGCTTGAGTTCAAGAGAAGTCTTGAGCATGATTTTTTCTTCACCAAGTTGCTTGAAAGTCAATGCCCATAGTAGTTTTTTTCACCTCTCTCACTAATTCTTCCATCTGATCATACTAAAAATCAATTCACTGACTAAAGTTAATGTGGCCCTCACTTCCATGTGCATTTCTTGTCCATTTCTGTGTTGAAATCATTCTTGTATTGAGTTTTCTCCATTTTGACCTCCACTCATATAAATCAAACATCCACCAAACACTATGATGGGTACTGGGATTATCCTCCCACAATCTAAGGGTGACTCTCAGTGCTAACATGATGGACTATGTGACAGTGAAGGTGTACACTCCTAGGGTGGGACAGGCATGTGGGGAATGAGATTATGTGACTTGTGGGTGTAAGTGGCTCCTTGGATTAAATCCTTCATGTTGTTTTGTGCAATTTCTTGTTGTCCCTGCCTAGCCTAGGAATCCCTTTCCCAATGGATTTTAGTCCCAGCTCGAGGGTGACCCACTGCTGAGAGTGATGAGCAGCGTGGTCGATGGCTAGGAGGTTCATGGAAGGTCTGGACACATTTGTTTTACTTCATTTAAAATATAAGTATCCATTTCTCTATTCATTTACATGTTTTGTATTTGTACATGCTATATGGATTAGTATTGTCTGTATATGTTGTTATATTTATGAGTTTTTCCTATGAATATTGCATGTATGATTTTACTGTTATTTTTGCATTAATATGTGTATTAGAAAAATATGTTGTATGTTTATGTTTATATTTATATGCATATGATCATTTTTTATTTCTATGAGGTAGCATGGTCGGCCTGTTGGTGGTCGGGGATATTACAAAAATTGGTATCAAAGTAGGATATGTTTTTGAAGTGATGTTTCTTGGCTGGTTGATGGTTATGGATGTTACAAAGGGTCTAATATGCAGGATATAAATGTGTTCAAGAATAAATTAGCTCATTCATTTGCAATGAAGGATTTGGGTGTTGCAAAGAAAATCCTTGGTATGAGAATAACAAGAGACGGGGAAAATTACAAATGTCTCAGGGTAAGTACATAGAGAAGGTGTTGGAGAGGTTTAGAATGCAGAATGCAAAACCAATTAGTACACCTTTGGACAGCGATTTAAAATTAACTAAGGAAATGTGTCCCAAGACATAGGAGGATATAGAATACATGTTCAGGGTCCCTTTTTCATCAGCAGTTGGTAGCTTGATGTATGCGATGGTTTGCACAAGACCAGATAATGCACATGCAGTGGGAGTTGTGAGTAGGTATATGAACAATCTAGGTAAAGAACATTGGGAGGCATTAAAATGGATTCTCAGGTATTCGAAAGGTACAGCTACTCATGCATTATGTTTTGGAGGTTCAAACATTGTTCTACAGGGATATGATGATTCAAATATGGCAGGTGATAAAGATCGCAGGAGGAGTACCACAGGGTATGTTTTTACTATAGGTGGACAAGCAATAAGTTGGATTTCGAAACTGCAAAAGGTTGTTGCACTTTTAACAATAGAGGCAGAGTATGTTGTTACTACAAAGGCTAGTAAAGAGATGATTTGGTTACAGAGGTTTATGGAGGAATTGGGAAAGAAGCAGAAGAATAGTAGGTTGTACTATGACAGTGAGAGTGTCATTCATCTTGCAAAGAACTCAGCCTTCCATTCGAATACTTACCATATACAACTCATGTACCATTTCATATGATATGCCTTGGAATATGGACATTTGAAGTTGGAAAAGATACACACTAGCCAAAATCCTGCAGACATGTTAACAAAGGGAGTAACCAAGGAGAAACTGAGTTCCTTCTCAGTTTCAATTGGTATTCAAGCATGAATATGAAGATGATAAATTTTCCATGTCCAATAAGGATCATAGTCCATCATATATAGTAGCGGTGGATTTGTTGAGATTAGTCTCCAAGTGGGAGATTATTGGTTGTGGAGTTTGATTATCTTCCTAATTCAAAGGTATTTGTTTTCTTCCGTGTTTATACCCCATGAATACTTTACACCCCAGAAGAATGTACACTCCTCCATGCAGGGGAGTGCAAGGGGGTCCGGGCGAAAGTGAGCCCCTGATGGGCGTTCGGGGGATAGCATTCCTCGATGGGGGTTCGGGGGCGAAGCCCCTGAAGGAAAAATCGCCTTGTAAATGTATATTGTAATTTCATAGTAAATCTGGACCATTCATTATAAGGTCGTAGATTTGACGGTAGAAGTTATGTTAAGATTTGACGGTAGAAGGAAACCCTCTTTTATGAGGGAAATGTATTGTGGCTATATATCATTGTGAATATTGTATTTTGAGAGAGGATACTATGACAAAAAGAAGAGTAAGTTACAATGGGTGTGTTTTAGGTTGTATCCCTTCATTTGTTGGATAATAATAAAGGAAGGATCTGGAAATTTCTCTAGTGGACGTAGCCCACACTGGGTGAATCGCATATATCTAGGTCTTTATTTTATTGTGTATCTTTTGTGTTTTATTTCCTCATTTTTTTTATTTTAATGCTCTGCGATCCTATTTTTCTAACAATCTCTTCTTGTTGATGTCTAACTTCATCCTCATGTCTTGATCCTGATCCATTCTTCACTTGCCTATACAAATGATTTAGGACTTCCATCAGCAAAGTGTTTGTTTGGTTCTACTCCTCATGTGCTCTGATTATATCCTTACTTTCATCTCTATAATTTTGCACCTTCATTCTCAAACTTCTCATAGTCTCTACCCATTCTACTAGCTCCACTTTACTCATGTGTCCATTAGATTATGTCTCTAGATTACCCACACTGATGTGTTCGCCTTTGGATTCTCTCTTATGACTATAGGCTCTCTTTACATCCTCCATGTCTCTAATATGCAATATTGAGCTTGAAATATTATGATTATACTCCTAATTCTGCAAAATGTGCAGGCAACCATTTTTTTTAGAACTAGGCATATTATTAAAATTTTGTCAATTAATTCTACAGGTGCTTCTTCTTCTCCATTCATGAAGAATCCTATCACACTTATCCAAATTCTAATAATTCAAGATTATTCTCCTCTAAATTATATTTCCAATGATTATTCCCATGCTTGGATCTAATTTCTAAACTGAAAGTTATGGCTTCCTCAAAATGCCATTTTCACCCAATTTGTACACTTTCTCCACTAGCACAATTTTACTAGGAGGCCCACTTCTGTAGACTACAAAAAAATAAAATAAAAAAATAAAAACCATCAAGAATAAAAAATATATATACTTTTGTATAGGGAACTGATAATATTCATGATGGTGAACACAAAACAACTTTTAGATTCTCTGTTTGTTGTTCCAGTAAGATTCTACAACAATATGGAATTTGCAACTTTGTCCTTTTTACAAAAAAAATTCAGACTTGGATTTTTTGGCAAAACTGGCTATCTCCCAAAATATGCACTTCTGGAAAAACTTCACTGAGGTAAATTTTCCTAGATTGATGAGTAGGTAAAAAGTTGAGTAAATTAAATTTTCTTATTTTCCAATCTAGGGTCACTTTTCCTCCTCTAAAAATCTCAAAAATCCCCAAAAAGTGGTTTGGAATAATGGATTTTGGCATGTTTCATCATCACCATTTCAAACCCCTTGGAATTTGGCTAATTCCTTCACTAAGTAATTCATTTCTTCTTTTTGAATTCTCTCTAAAACTTTCATGTTAATATGGATGTCGGTCACTAAGTTGGACCGAGATCTTTAAAAACAATTATTTTGAACTTTCTAGAAAATTTAAGTAGAAATGGCTAGTGGATGCCACTAGAAATTTTGTATCCCTCCTCACTATGGAAAAAAACCATGAAATTTTATCTCAATGTGAGTTATTTTTCTCTTGTTATGGCCAGAATATGATTTTTGCTCCAAACTTTATTTTCTGGTTTTTTTTAAACATAGGCTATCATCTGTATATGTGGAAATCTGTTGATGTGGTATTTTTTGACATGGAAACATTGATGTGGCACTATTGATGCGGCAGCCAAGTCCACTTGGCACCTAGATGGAATGACATGTCACCTCTCTAGCCACCCTATCCCAACCTTAAATATGTAGAATCTAGCTTTTACGTATATGGAAATTAAGAAAAATTTCCAGATTTCCATATTTACAGATCCAAGGTTCCACCTCGTTTCTAGGTTCTTGCATCCAGATATGAGTTTTCAATAAAATCACACTGAAAACAAATCTCAGATCCTACCATCCCAAATGGTGAAAGGTTCCACATCTCGATTCAGGTTTTGTTTTAAAGTCACTTAAAAAGAAATCCCAAATCTTGTGATCCCGAATGGTGAAAGGTTCCTTGTATGAGGTTTCACCACATCTAGGATATGGATATTTTCAAAATTCACTTAAAATAAATTACATATCTCCATTATCCTGGATGTTCGAGGTTCCATGGGTCAAAGTTCCACATCCAACATTTGGATTTTCACAAAGGTCACTTAAATGAAATCTTGGATCTTGGGATTTCTGGATCTCCCACCACCATGGCCCTGTCATATGAAGCCACATGGATTCCACATCATCATGACATTATTTTATGGACAATATTCAAATTTTCCCTAATTTTCCAATTTTTCCAATAATGCCTAATTTCAAGAAACGCCTTCACCCACCCAAAAATTCACTGGCTCGGCCTCTGCATAAAACATAATTTTTCAACCTATAAGTTGACCCATATGGCCCAACATTGCAAGCTTCACTCTTATTCCAATCTGTAACATAATCATACAAACAAACTTGAATGTTTGCTCAAATTCTAATTTGAAATGTACTTGTTGCTCGAGTACTTGTAAAATTCACCTTATTGGGTTGATTTCAAATTTCTAACACCATTTCATGGATAAAGACGCATAATAATGTACATGCAGTAACTAATAAACATGGATGATTCTAAAAGAAATATTTAACATTTCATGCACAACAATTAACAACAACAAGCATACCATAACTCATCATAGAGATAATTTAAATACGACGGAAATAATATAAATTTAGAGAGAGATTATATTTACGAATCAATTCACCAACCGACTGCAGATGACAAATCTTCCACCCAAACTTAAACATTGTTCTTCTAACTCTTTCAACAACAGGTCACCCCCAAGCCAAGGCTATGAATCCACAAGGACGGTTCCTAGATTGACTCTTATTTTCCCAAACCAATCAACAATCAACTCTCATATTTTCTCAACTACACAACAATCCCAGTTTACTAGCTCTCTTTCCCCTTCAGACTGCACCACCCAAAGAGATGAACCCCCTTCTATTATAGCCTTAATTTCCACCTTATAACAGGGCCAGAAGGGAATCCAACAGAAGATGAAATTCAAAACACATGTCTTTCTCAATATTTAGGAACTTTTTAGGGTCCTCCCAGGACCTATACGAGACAACATGTGATGATCGTCATTGGTCATTTATAGTGAAATAGATGACAACCCCTGTAACCTTCTGGATTCACTGAGTTATGAAGAGGTAAGCAAGGGATGAGTTGTATATTCGTGAAATGAGCCTAGGAACTCACATCATTTGAGTATCCATTGGGTTCTACAATATCTAGAAGCTCTCCCAATCCTCTTCCAAGGGTCTATATAAATAAGGAAAGTCTTGATCTTGAGGAGGAAGAATCATTTGTAGAGTTATGTTGTCCAATTACAGATGTGTTTCTCCTATTCAAAGAAACAATAGTAAAATTTCCTAGTCGGAATGAGAAGGTGAGGAGGATCTAGGAGCAAGGATAAAGGAGCAAAGGGGAGCACATCTGCATCCAAGGTATGACATTGATGTATTTCCATTATTTCAATCAATATATCATTGGTTTTCCCCCAAATTGTTTGCATTTTATTTGTAAATGTTTGGATCTAATCTCATGTGGAATAGATCAAGATAGATCTGATAGATTTAGATTTCCTAATACTAGAAGAGAAAGTAGATCAATAGTTGTTTCTCTCGCTCTATGTAGGAAGAAGATTGTAGGAGCTGGAGTTGGATCTCAGGATTTGCATCAGCCAGATACGCAAGGAAAATCGTCAATCATAAGGTATGTTTGTTTCTCTTCTTGGTTAAAAGGAAACTAATCTAATTAGACCTAGGAAAATCATATAAGTCTAGCCCCATTTTCTATCTAGGATCAATAGGAATATCCTAGGGAGATCTAACACACCATACTGGTGATATTTCTCCAATAACATAACTAGAAACTCCACTGGGAAAGAATCTTTGATTCTTCTCTACTTTATATTTCCTTGCCAAATCACCCTTTATTTTATGTTTGTGATTTAATTTGTCTTCCCTCTACTCCTCCAGAGGTTAGATCTCGAAGATTGGATATATCTGAGACAGATCTAAAGAAAATCCATCTTTTCAACCAAAAAAAAATTTATGTGGTCATCTTAGGTTGTAGTATAATAGTCACATGACAATTATCACCAATTGTATTGCCTTTGTCTCACAATGATCCCTGTAAAATAGGGAATTGCATGATTATGAGCCTTTTGAGATTAGATCCACCATGTATGATCCTAGAAGCCTCTAATTGAGTTGTGTTTACCACATGTTTCCTCTCTTTGAGTCGTATTGTCACATATTTTCCTTCAATCCATGTTTGGAGTGTGTGTGTGTGTGACCTGTTTGGATTGCTTGATAAATTTTGTTTACTGTTTAGTGATCCATTTGAACGTGGGAAGTGAACACAAAAAATCTGATAGTGTCTAGTTCTTATTGCATTAGGTTTGTTCTTTTGTGATTATCATTCATTGCCAGATCTATCTGTTTAGTCGAGTTTTGAGTGAGATCTTTGTAGAGACATTGGAGTGGAATTGTTCAGCATCACTACCAATTTCCTACATCCCTTGTCTTATTGATAAGTCAGTTTTCCATTTGCATTTTGTGTTCTGGCATAGATCAAGAATATTTTTTCATTACATTTGGAAAAAATAAAAAAACAAATTCTGCATGATTTTGAACTTTTGAAGCATTAGAACAAGAGTTTGCATTTTTCAATTGTTTGGCTTGAGTTCTTAGAGGAATTTTGGATCTAAATTGTGTGCATGGTTGTTTGGTGTGTTGGGTTACTATTACAAGATTACAAAGGAAAATATCTCTTCTCCCTCCTGTAGCTAGAATTCATTGAAGTGAACAATTGCATTGGCATCTTTGCATTGCTTGGTTGGACGAGAGTCAAAAACACCATTAAAGTTGCATTCATTTATGTTTGGCATAAACAACTTCCATAAAACAAAATTGTGTAATCTAAAATCAATTAGACATTTTTTTTTTTAGTGAACCAACATTAGATAGGCTTAGGTCCTTGGAATAGGATTGGATAGTACAATCTCCAAGGCCATGAAAATGAAACCTAGGAGTCATTGAAGAGTGAAAATCCATTTTTACAACAAGTGTGTAGAGAAGCTCCGCTAACACATAAGTTAAGGACAAGGTCACATTGGGGAAAGTAGGGAGGTTACCCCTCTCTGCTTGTTTTTGTGTTTGTGGTATTTCTTTGACTACTACATATACATGGGATTCATTGGTTCCACACCTCTATGTGGGGTAATGCCTTCGAAAATTTGGGCATAATTACCCTACCCTTACATGTGGTCAAATCTGCAACTTTTTGCTCGGTCCTTGATTGTTAGGTGGTAGACTTAGTGACCTTTCCTAGGTAGAAAACTGAGGTGACTGCAAGTGGGGTGTGCTTGTAGTACCTGGGGGAAATGTGCATTCACTACCTCATTTCCCTCGGAGGGTGCCTGCCTTAATAAAGGTTTCTTGCACCGGTCAAGGTTGTTTCGTGTAGGTCATCATAATTGCTCCTCACACCTTTTCTATCCAATCTTGTGGGGACTTCATCTCCCCCAAAGGGTTGGTTTTCGAAAGGCCCCCTAAGCCATTGGTTTGCTTCTTGTTATTCTATATTTTATAGGGGTGTCCTCTTTGATTCTGATTCTAGATCAGACTTAGATTGAATTATGTTTGATTCACACCTATTATTTTCACCATGGTTGAGTTACTACATCGATCTCGTCAACTATGAGGAATAACACCAATCACGGAGGAAAAACCACCTCTTTAGAGCCATGAAATAGGTGACCAAGAATTTGAAGGGTCTTATCTTTGGTTCGAGGAGACTGGTTTGGTTGAAGTGGAAGTGGTCGATGAAATTCCTCCACCAAAATTTAACCTTCCTTTAATTGATCCTGAAGCACCTATACTTGTCCAGATAAGGGATATTTTTAGTTAGCCTTTTTCCTTATTTAACAATCCTCCCACCATGTCAGGACTGAGTTTTTTGTCAAGTGTAGTTGATCCTTCAATCCCATCTATAAGTGGGACTCAGGGAATCCCCGTGATGTCCACATTAACTTCTCTTAGGACTATTGGACCAACACCATCTATCACTCTTTCTATAGGTCCCTCGATCTGGGGGACCCTAGTTGTGTCTTCATTTCCATCCATTAGTATAACTAGCATTCCTACACCCATCCCTTCTATTCCAATGCCCACTTATGCATATATTTTCTAGTGGGGAGACGAGCCTTGGTTTTGGCATTGGAGATGGAACTCCTTCTACCTCCACCATTCCTATGAGCGGCCCGACATCATCAGGTGCAGGTGTACCTTTTGGGTGTAACTTTCCTAGTGGTTTCGAGGTTGTCTCTAGTTAGGATGGGGGAAGTAGTATGTTAGGAGGATTTAACTTCCCATGGGTTATCAAACCTTTCTCTGGGGACCCATCCCTAAGGGGTAACTTTTCAATTTTTGGAATATTTTCCTTTATCAATACCTCGGGTTCTATGGGATTCTTCCCTGGGACTAATTTTGGGAACCTTTTTCTTGTAGGCTCTACATTTTTCCTTGGGGGGAATCCCATCGAGGGTGCATCTATTCAAGGGAGAAGTCACACCCCTGTAAGTGCCACCATCCCTAGGGGCACTCAATCTTCAAGAAAACCTCAGAAACCTTATAGTAGTACAAACGTAGGGGACCACAAGGTTCATCTAAGATAGAAGAGACTTCATCTCCCTCCCAGTATTCATTTTATAACACACTATTTCCTTTCCCAACAACATTAGAGTTACTTGATTTGTCACATTTGAAAAATGACTGTGTTTCCCACTACCCTTCATGGTTGTCCATGCCTAGAAATATACCATTAGAAATTCCAAAATTCAACGGAAAGTCAAGAGAAGACCCCTCCACACACATCATGACTTATCACTTGTGGTGCTCATCCAATTCCTTGATGGATGATAGTGTGAGGCTACGTCTTTTCTAGAGATCCCTGACCAGAAGTGCCACTAAGTCATATGTTGAGTTACAAAGTGCTTCCTTCAAAATATTCAATGACTTGGTAATGGCTTTATTAACGCATTACCAACTACCCATTCGGTATGAGATAGGCACAAAGATCTTGACATCACTCCATCAAAATTCTACCACCCACATTTTTTATCAGACACATGAGTGGCGAAGAAGGCGAAGTATTATCAAGACCGAAATCCTGGACAATCTCTTGATGGAGTGGTTCACCAAATACCTCCTTCTAACCATTACAAAGGATGTAGCTATGGATAGTGTGTCTACCGAGGAGAAATCCATTATGTGTTCCCAACACTTAGATTTTATCTACTCTCAGTTAAGGACTCTCAATAACATTATCCCCCATGCTCCTAGGTCGTCAACAAATCCAAAGAATCCAAACCGAGGACCTCATGGAAACGACGTGGTTGGTTATGTTTCCCATGTCTCAGTGAACCAGTTAGTTGATCAAATGGGTCACATGTCTATTTCATCACACCCCTCAGCTTCTGGATCTAGTGCTCAAATTTCCACAATATCTACTCAGACCTTCAAGGTGAATTCAGTGTATTCCACACAACCAAAGAATCCTAAAGAACATGGAGGAAAGAAGAAGAGGAATAATAAGAAGAATTCCAATACTGAGAAAGGGACTGCACCCACCCAAAATACTCAGGAAGGGGGAAACAAAGAGAAGAAAAAGAGTCATTTCCCCTGCATGATTTGTGGGGAGGACCACCCTACTCACCAGTGTCCCAAGAAGAATGAGATCCATCATTTTTTGGCACAACAAAATTCCCCCCAAAATCTTATTGTTTTAACTCATCATTTTCCCCCTCCACCTCAACATATGGTTGCAACAAATATTTCCCCTCCGCAAGGGGGAATAGAAGTTACCCCTCACCAAGAGGGGTCTTCCTCAAATGATCGTATTTTCATGTGTGACCACATAGTCAATTTTTAAACATGGGCCAATAATTATGACACATTCGAGCCTATTCTTGTTTTGCGTGAGACAACATCTTCTTCCCATCCTGGTGGCCCTCTTCAAATTGAGAGGTCATCCTTTGACACACTACTTCATCCCATGAAGTGTGTTATTTTAAGAACGACACATAATCCAAACAAATGGGCCACCCACAACTACAGTATTATGGAAGACTTCACCCAGGCAACTTGTGCCATGTCTTCCCTCGAAGTCTTCCAAATCTTCCCAGCACAGTGGAAATCCTTATTGTCTGTTATAGGTGGGGTTGATCCCTCAGAGTTGATTTTGATAACCTTTTATTATGATCAGGTTACTCATAGGATCTCCCATCAAGTCACCTTCTATATCAAATTTCTATCAATACAAAAAAACATATTCCGAACCATGGTTGATGAAGGAGCCTCGACTTGCATCATCTCTATTTCTTGTTGGAAGGCCCTCAACTCTCCCAAGATCGACACAAATTCCACACTATTGAAATATTTCTATGGTCATATGTTCTAGCCTCATGGAATAATCACTTCCTTACCCATCGAGTTAGGTGGTAAGACTCTCTATGTTTTCATGGACGTTGTCGATGCACCTCTTAAGTACAATTTGTTACTTGAGCGCACTTGGTTCTACAATATGACTGCAGTTATCTCATAAGTATTTATGGTTTTATGGTTCCCTCATCAAGGGAAAATAGTGGTGGTCGATCAACTTGTGTTATGTACCCCAAACCTTGGATCCAATGTAGGGTCTAATATACCCTTTTTCGGTGATAATCACCAGTATTATATGCATGTTGGTGTAGGAATGTTCAAAGACCCTTCACTCATGGGTATTTTTCCCCTTCTCCCACCACCTCCTACTATGAACATTTCTCCTATTAACATGACTACCCCATCTACCCATGGATCCCTCAAGTTTATCGATCCTTGGGTGGCACCTCATCCCAAGGATGTTGAACCATATGGAGCTTCCATGCCACTCACAACAATCGAGATTGTTGATCCGGCAATCCCATCAAAATTCGTTGACACTGGTCAACAACTCCATCATTATATGGAGTGTGATCAACCTACTATGCTCGAATGGGTTGTTGAATATCCAAGTTTACATGACATCCTATATTTTGAGTTTCCTTTAGATAAGTCCATTGTAGATGTCATGGATTCCATAGATGATCCCACAGATGAGATGACACATCGATCCTCTTGTTCTTATTTAGAATCGATGAGAATTAGCACAATGAGTCTCGATTCAGGACTAGGGGAATTAGCTAAGGCACCCAATGAAATCCCAAGTATTGACCTTTTTTCACCTCTGTCATCTTTTTCAGAACTTTCCACCAAATTGTGTACTTCCCCTTCCCTTGAATATTTGTGTTTCGCACTTCATTTCTTGATGGAGATCATCAAGGATCTTCCATAGCTCACGAAACTACTCATAATGAGTGCCTTTGACTATAGAAAATCATCTCCATGTGGCATGGACTCAGCATGGTAAGCCATATGATGTTAACAATGGCTCATGAGTTCATTGGAATTGATCAAGATCCTTGGCTTGAGCCTAGAAATGGTCTCTACTTGGCATGCACCATAAAAATGCACAATTCATTGTACATAGGTGTGTGGTGTGAGTGATTTATATTTTGCATATATCGTATCTGGAAAATAAAAAATTCTTTTTTGAGATTTCACTATACATTTTGACCCCCAGAATCTAGTTTACATGTGTTGACAGGATTATGAGGAATTTTTTTATGGAAATGTCGACTTCCACTGCACTTGAGGTATGTTTTCTCAAACAGACATACAGAGATAGGTTTTTCCCTGCAATACCATATTGCATTATTAATCATCCATTTTGTCGTCACGTTCCTTAGGTTTGATCCTGTTGGGTTGCGACATTAGCCACTTTGTATGCATGTCGTAACTTTTTTGGTAGTTCCTACCCTCCATGGGCACCCTAGTTAGCACTTGGATTTTCATTTGGTGCCCATGTTGTAATTTCCTGTAGGCTTGGGAACCCTCTTGTAGTCCCACCATGGCTTGACATTAAGACTCATTCACCTCTCTTCATCTATATTCTAGCCACATCCCGTGGGGTTCCCAAAATTTTTATGTTTCTTAATGGTCTCCTATGCATGAATTTTTTCTTGCGTCATACATCCCGTCATTGTGTTATTGTTTGCCCAGATCCTACTCACCGCTATTGCAGTAGCCTTTGACCATCTGCCTCTTGCATTATTTGGCCTCAGTTTCACCTCCATCTATCCATGGAGAGAATAACTGCTAAGAGTGGATCTCACTTTCTAGTGCCATTTTCATTCATCTTGCTTAGGTTAGTTCCATGCGGCTTGGAACATAGGAACATGTTGTTAAGCCATTAATTCTCTCCATTCGAGTATACTTTTATCTCTTTTTTGGACTCGTAAAAGGACACAAAAAACATTTTATCAAGTACACTTTTATCTATTTTCCATACTCATAAAAGGACACAAAAAATATAGTATTGAGCATACTTCCATCTCTCTTTCTCTCTTGTTACACCATGAAGGAGACACCAAAAACACAAAAAAATAAAAAATAAAAAGACTGGAGTTTTTTTTACCATTGTTCTATTCTCGAAATGGAAGAATCAGTCGAGTCTTCCTTGAACATGGAACATGTTTGATTCCTCATCATACAGTTTGGTTTTATCTTTCCTAGGAGTCATCCCTATAATATGAGTCAGAGATCCTCCTTCGACTGGTTACTCTTCGAATAATCATGGAGATTTATTTAATTCCTCCTATGTTGTTGCACTATATTCATCCAGCTCTTGTTTCTTGGTTCTAATTCACCATTGTGTCATGCTATATGTTCAAGGGAAGTTTAATCCTGAGTCAACTATCTATTGTTTTGTTGACTTTTTGCATTGGCCATCCCTATGTCAGTTGTACTTTGTGATACTCTCTCTTCACATCATATCTTGGTGTATGTTTCATGTCGATTGATGGTGGGTACATTAAGGCCCTCCTTCGATGGATATATTCCTATCGACTTCAACACATTATCTAGGAGAGGGATCTATAATCTAGCTAGTACCTTGGAGCTTATAGTCCTCAATGGCAGGACTCCTCATGATCGATAGTGGGTTTACATCATTGACTCTTGATCGATTGATTCTACAATTGTTCAACATCATATCCTCTATTCACACTTGCTAGATTGTACTAGGTATCTTGGGGTACATATTCATCATTAGTGGGTCCCCTCATGTATGTTAACGATATTCCATTCGAGTATACTTTTATCTCTTTTTTGGACTCGTAAAAGGACACAAAAAACATTTTATCAAGTACACTTTTATATATTTTCCATACTCATAAAAGGACACAAAAAATATAGTATTGAGCATACTTCCATCTCTCTTTCTCTTGTTACACCATGAAGGAGACACCAAAAAAATAAAAAAATAAAAAATAAAAAGACTAGGGTTTTTTTACCATTGTTCTATTCTCGAAATGGAAGAATCAGACGAGTCTTCCTTGAACATGGAACATGTTTGATTCCTCATCATACAGTTTGGTTTTATCTTTCCTAGGAGTCATCCCTGTAATATGAGTCAGAGATCCTCCTTCGACTGGTTACTCTTCCAATAATCATGGAGATTTATTTAATTCCTCCTGTGTTGTTGCACTATATTCATCCAGATCTTGTTTCTTGGTTCTAAGTCACCATTGTGTCATGCTATATGTTTAAGGGAAGTTTAATCCTGAGTCAACTATCTATTTTTTTGTTGACTTTTTGCGTTGGCCATCCCTATGTCAGTTGTACTTTGTGATAGTCTCTCTTCACATCATCTCTTGGCGTATGTTTCATGTCGATTGATGGTGGGTACATTAAGGCCCTCCTTCGATGGATATCTTCCTATCGAATTCAACCCATTATCTAGGAGAGGGATCTATAAACTAGCTAGTACCTTGGAGCTTATAGTCCTCAATGGCAGGACTCCTCGTGATCGATAGTGGGTTTACATCATTGACTCTTGATCGATTGATTCTATGATTGTTCAACATCAGATCCTCTATTCACACTCGCTAGATTGTACTAGGTATCTTGGGGTACATATTCATCATTAGTGGGTTCACTCATGTATGTTAACGATATACATCAATGATCGATAATCATACGGTTTCTACCATGCTCGACATCATCTCATCTATTCCAAGTTGTATATTCGTACCATCAAGGTTTGGGACAAAGACCTTGGGTTGGGACCACATCCTTCTTTTATAGTATCCCCTCCCAAGTTGTGATGGAGTATATCACTTGTCAATGAGTACTTTGAAGACTTTGGGAGCACTTTCCTCAGTGGTCGTTGTCTTCCTAATGTATATATGTTGTGTCATAGATCCACAGTGTATTTGGTGGTGGAATATATGATTGTATTCATGGCATAAAACCACATTGTATTGTCTCGTGGCTATGATATTATTGATGGCATGGATCAAGTGTGTATTCTTTATTGGCCATGGACTTGCATTTCATGTCATGGATCCGCAGTGTATTTTTTGGTGGTCATGCTTCTATACTCTTCAAAGTATGAATATGTCTACCTAGGGGATGGTTTATATATGCATTCATCCTTGGTGTTTTACTGCAAGTACTCTTTGTCCTCTGGACCTCCTTTTCTCTCTCCTCATGCTGCCTCACATGGGCACTATTTTATTTTAATGTGTTTCTTCCATCCATTCCTTTCCTAACCTCACACATTAGGGGGCATCTATTATAGACTTAATTTCCACCCTACAGGGCTAGAAGGGAATCCAACGGAAGATGAAAGTCAAAACACATTTCTTTCTCAATATTTAGGACTTTTTCTAGGGTCGTCATGGGACTTATATGAGACAACACATGATGATCATCACTAGTCATTTATAGTGCAACAGGTGATGATCCCTATAACCTTCTAGATTCGTTGAGTTACAAAGAGGTAAGAGAGGGATGAATTGTATCTTTGTGGCATGAGCCTAGGAACTCACATCATTCGAGTATCCATTAGGTTCTAGAAGATATAGAAACTCTCCCAATCCTCTTCCAAGGATCTATATAAAGAAGGAAAGTATGGAGCTTCGGGAGGAAGAATAATTTGTAGAGTTATGTTATCCAATTATAGAGGTGCATCTCATATTCAAAGAATCCATAGTCAAATTTGCAGGTTAGATTGAGAAGCTGATGAGGATTTAGGAGCAAGGATCAAAGGGGAACACATCTCCATTGTTGGAAATATGACTATAGCAGAGATGATGCAGACTGTCAAGGTTGTCATTGATGGCAATCGGTTGGTTATGGAGAACGCACAAGAGAACTGGCAGAAGAAGCTAGATGATGATAGAGCAATATCCAAGTGGGGATGTTGAGATTGGGTTCCACTCAGAAAATTACTCTACAAGAGGAGCCCCCATTACGTTAGGTTATCCAAGTGCCCATCGTGTTAGGTTATTCAGGCAAAAGGAGGGAATAAACCCATTTGAAATGTTTCAAGTAAAAAGAGGGAATAAACCCATTTGAAACGTTTGAAGGAGAGCTCCAGTTGATTCACGCGCCCCCATTGAAACAGAAACAGAGGCAATGGCGAAGAGAGATGCGACCCAATTGGCATTCCAGTTCAGCCTTCGCCCATGGGGATCTTCACTGATAAAAACGCACGCCTTAGCCACGGCCATGACTAGCAGCAGTAGTTACCAATCGTTTTTTTTAAGAAACACACGAATGATTCCATTCACAACGCAATTGGTGTGGCCAACATTCAAATGGATATAATGCACAACCAACGGAGCTTAACATTGCTAAATCCAGAGTTTGGCGGGGGTCCTTCATCTGCTTTGACAAGTCTGGAAGAGTTTGCCAGTTGGATGTCTCTAATCACTCTGGACGGTGGAAGGACTTTCAGTCTAAAATTAGACTGGCAGTTAAGACAGGAAGAACACAGCGTTGCATGATGTGGCATGCGTAGAGAAGGCATGCAAAGAGCCAGTTTAGAAAATCAGAGAGAATGTTGGCATGCGAAAAGCAGAAGAAAGAATGAAAGAAAGGGAAACTGCAGTTGGAGTTGAGAAAAGCAAGGAAAACCTCTGCATGAGGAAAAACAATATAATGCGTTGGAACAGAGATGGAAGGGTGTGGAAGTGAGAGAGTAAGAGAGAGATCTGAAGGTGAGAAAAGGAGGAGGAGAATCTGCGCGACAGGAGAAGAAGCTGAGAATGGGCTGCAGAGGACAGTGAGGCAGAGCAGCAGATCAGAAACAGTGAAGAATGCAGAGTAGATCAGCAGAAAGGGTAAGCAAGCTATATCAGAATGAACAAGTTGATTTGAGCAATATTTATTTTTGGCAAATAAGGGTGGTAGGGTGGTGCTAGGGAGAGTTATGTCTCTCTCTCTGCAAGTGGGTGCTTGTAGAATCTGAAGGTAGGTGCCTTCACTCAGTTGGTGCTGAAGTAAAAAGGAAGTTGGTGCTTCCACCCAGTGGGTGCTGGGATTCTGTGGGAGTTGGGGCTCTCAGCCAGTTGGTGCTGGTAATCAGAGGTTGTAGCCTCTATGAGTTGGTGCTCATAAAAGATGAGATGTAACACAGTTGGTGCTTGCTTAACATCCTAAGAAGATGAGGTTTTTTCCCTGATTGGGTTTCCTCTTGAAAAGTCTGTGTCTCATACTTGTGAGTGAATGTTGTGTGATTACTATTCTTTATGTTATCTGCTTTATGTTCATAACTCTGAATTTCATAGTAAAGACTCACTGCCACTAAAGATTCAAAGCTAAAACCAGGGAAATTGTTAATAATCTACACTAACTGATTCACCCCCCCCCCTCTCAGTTAGTTCATACCTGTAACAATTGGTATCAGAGCAGGTTCCTTTAGTGTAAGGAAGATCCTGTAGTGAAATCATGACTAGTCATGATGGTTCAAACAACAAGGCACCCATTTTTAATGGCACAAATTTTGCCTTCTGGAAGGTAAGAATGAGAACATACTTAATGTCTCTAGGAGCAGATGTTTGGGAAGTAGTAGAAACAGGATATACAAAACCAATTGTGTTTCTTTCTAAAGATGAAAAATTAGAGTTCACCTTTAATGCAAAAGCTATGAATTCTATTCTCAGTGGTCTGGTTGAATCAGAATTTGTGAAAGTAATGAATATTCAAACTGCTAAAGAAATGTGGGAAAAATTGATAAGTAGCTATGAGGGAAATGAGAAAGTTAAAGATGCCAAGCTACAAACTCATAGACTGAGATTTGAACAGTTGAGAATGA
>ML827744.1:49334-65076 GCA_009831015.1 Picea engelmannii | reverse complement strand
CTTGTCTCAAGAGGAGGGGCATGTTAAGCCCTAATATTGGCTCATTACCCCTTAATTGGGGCATATTATATTAGTAATGTTATTTTATTTATGTCGGTTTTAGGCCATTAGTTGTAATTATACCTCCTAGTCTCCTATATATATCAAGGAGACATTTTCATTTTGAATCATCTTGTACTTAACATTTAAGTGGGGTAAAAGGAGGTTGCCCCCTCGAAGAGGCTTATTATCTGAAATTATCTCTTTTTCAAGGTGTTGAGTACTTCTTCTAAGGTTTTTCTATGCTATATTGATATTTGGTTCTTAACATTCTATTTAACCAAACACATCAAGATATATAAACCAATAGGCATACGCTCTATTAGATCTACTTAGATAACACGTTACCTAAGATCTAGTATTGCAAGCACTTTAAAAATATCAATACAAAGTTATCTCCCATGCATAAGAAAAATAAGCATACGATTTACTCTTCTTGTTGTCCTCCAAAGCTTCTCCAAAATTATATTACTCAAGAAAAATGGTCTTGGAGAGAAATACTCCAAAACCCTAGAGCATAGAATGAAAATGAAATGGAATGAATGACTAGAGAGAGAGAGTTGGAAATCAAGTAGCATAACAATAGCTCAAGATATGGTGAGTTGAGGAGGAGAAAATAGATCCATTTATACTTGGAGAGGCAACCCTACCTCTCTTGGATCTAAGCCAAGTGTCCACCACCACGCAAAGTAGTAGATCTCTAGGCTAGGGCGCACCTCCTAGGGTTTGCACAATGGATCTACGGTGTAGAAAAATAGAAAAATCAATTGGATAGATCCAAGGGAATGTAGGAAGCATGGGATTTGTGCCAAGGTAAGTGAAGAGACTCAAATAATTTTTTAAAAATTATTTGTGGAATTTCTAGAAGAGGGAGGGCGCACCACTTGGGATGAGGGAAAGGTAATGAGGGGTGAGAGAAGAGTGAGGGGTGTTGGGATCACACAAAATTCCATAGGAGAGGTGTGGGATCCGTGCTAGGGTGAGAGGAAGAGTCTCTATCAATAAAAAACGAAATTTTCATTAGAGAGACACAAATGAGGGCGTAACTCTCTTGGAGAGCGCTCCCCAAGGCCAAAAATCAACCCAAAGGCAAGGATGGGTGATGTGGAGTAAGTGGGGTCACCTCTAGGGGTGATAACAAGGCTAAATGAAGTGAAAGCTCAAGAGAGGGGGCCACACTCAAATCACAAATTAATTTAAAAGGGAAAAACGTCAATCCCCCTAGGGGGGCGCAACTTTTGAGTGTGGAGGTGGTAAAAGGGGTTAAACAAGGTTGAAAAAGGTTGGGAGGCTAAGGTTATGCTTAGAGGGTCTCTCTCTAACCATCATTTCAACATTTCACATCATCTAACTCATTATTACAATTTTTACATCTTGCCATGTTTGGACTTTAGCAATTAAAATTGTTGTTTTAGACTGATTGACACTCCGGGTGGACTAACCCGTGGCTAAAGTTGTCCGACTGAGCTGAAACTTGGTCCATGGATGTAGGGGGTGCTATTCCATTTCTTTTGAGCACAAATACCCCTATCAAAACTCCAAGGATCCAGTTTTTTACAATTATTGCTCAAAAATAATTAAATAATTAAATAATTAAACCTCCAAACTTAGGGAAATTTAATTAAAAATTAATTAATTAAAAAAAAACCTATCTAAACTCGATGGAATTCCGTGAAACTTTCTATGATGCCTTGCATGGTCATTTACAATGAATTCCCTATAAAGTTACCAAAACATAAGCCCACTAGAACGTCGTTCACCACTTTGGAGGACATCTGCAAAGTGTGAAGGAAAAACTCAAGGGAGATCAGTAACGCTGAAAAGCCCAACTTATGACCTGAGGATAAAAAAACCCCGGTGAAAGGAACTCTCCCAGTGAACCGATCCCAAGGTAACTGACCTAGACATGACTCATGCAGACCTATTACATTATTAACCCACGCAGGGGTGCGGAAATTCCAATTACAAAAATAAGTGTTGGGCCAAACACTGCCCTGTAGAACCAAAAGTCTTCAACAATCCTGGCATCTGATGATGCATCTCTTCATGGCACATGAGTTGACCACCGGTGCTAAATGGGCGGTCAACACAACCTAAGGGATTAAGTCGTCATTTTGGGCGGAAGCCATTAATTGTGCTAATTACATAGTAAATCACACTCCCACAAAGGTTTTAAAAGATATAACATTGAAAGAAGCATAAAGTAAAATTAAACCAAATGTAAGTCACTTTTGTGTGTTTGGTAGTGAAGCGTGGGCTCACATTCCTAGTGAGAAAAGGAAAGAATTACAACATAAGAGTGAGAAGGGAATTTTTGTTGGATATTCTGAAGATGTAAAAGGTTATAGACTTCTTCAACCTCATTCCAATGAAATTAATCTTATGAGAGATGTTAAGTTTGATGAAGGTCTCTTGGCCTGCGAGCCTAATTCGATGTTTCGGCCATCTTTGGCTCATGAGACATCTTCAACAATTGTGCCATCTTCTATTCTCAATTTTTTTGTTAGTTCTCCTATTATGGTTTCTTCTTCAAATAATGATAGTGAAGATGAAAATCCACCTCCGCCTACTCACCTTCCTCTAGTTGGGTTCATACAACACAAGAAGTGGTTGGTGATCTTACCGGTGATCATTTAGATCAACATTAATGTTCACAGTTCCAATGAACCTCCTCTCTTTTGGCTTAAGTTTTAGAGACTTTGTTAGATTTTGAACACACCGTAGGTCTGGGCTAGGTTCTCAACAACATACACAGAAATCACACATTTTGAACTGTGAACATAAACACGCTAAGATGTCTAACAACTTAACACGGCGGAAAATAAGCCAACAATTGAATCATACACAATACAAAGGAATTGATGCCCAAATAACTTGTTCTTCATTCAATACAATCTTAGAACATTGGGTTCTCCTACCAGGGAAAATGACCCAATCTTACACAGAAAGAAAACACTAAAATACAAGGGTACACTTACACAGAAAACCCTTGTCCTTTGCAGAAACTCTCTTCGGTTTCTGTGATCAATTATTCCCATTGTATTAAGGTCAAACTTCATCCTTTACACAAGCTGAAACCTTTCTCTGTTGTTGGTCACCTGAGTAGGCCTTCACGATCTCTCTCCAGCCCTCAAAACTACCCTCTCAGCTAACTGTCCGAGCCATAGAAATTGTCCCAAGACTATTGTTGATTGTACCAACCCTAAAGGACTATCCCATAATCTATGGTTGACTGTACTAGCCGTTTTCCTTGCAAGTCGAGCCTCCTAGACTTAGTGACTGCCCTTCTCCTTGCAGGTCGAGCCTCCAAAACACCTGCGACTGCTCTTTTCTAGCAGGTCAAGCCTCCAAAAACTCCATGGATTGAGGCTCCCTTTGTTTGGCTGGGTCTAGGCCCTACTCGACCCTCCTCTCCAAGCTACCTGCCCAAGAATACCCTGTTGCACTTGATGCAGGTCTGCACAAACACTTGGCTTCCTTCTTTACCACGGGCCTTACTCAGACCTTCTCCATGCCTCAACCCTACACAACCTCAGCTCCACTCACAAATTTAGAGTGAAATGTCACTTTCACTTGTTATGTGTTACTCTCTCACAAAGTTCTCTTTTTATACAAATCTAAAGGTTGAGTTAGAAGCCCCTAAATTAACTTAGGCGCCCTCTCCACAAACTCAATAATAAATTAGACTTGTTTAATCTTTCAATGGGTGCGAAACCCCATCAACCAACCACACGGCCCATCAACAAACCCACAAATCCCATCAACAAGCCCACAAAGCCCCACACCTCACACAAAGGATTTTTACAAGGAAAAATTGTAATGTGAGTGTCAAGAATGGCTCCCACATGCCCGACACTTAGGTTGATGTGGGAATACCTCTGGATGCTACAAAAACATCAACAGACTCATGATCCAAAAACATTTGCAGAAGCTTTTGGCCATCCAAATTGGAGAAATGAAGGGAAAACATCATTCCTTAATGGTGAATGATACTTGGGATCTTGTACCTCTTTTGAAAGGCAAAAAACATGTTAGATGTAAATGGGTGTATAGAATTAAGTATGCATTATATGGAAGTATTGGATTAGGGACCGATTAGTTGCCAAAGGATTTTCTTAAGTAGAAGGGATTGACTATAATGAAACATTTTCCCCCATTGCCAAAATGAATTCCATCAACCTTGTTCTAGCCCTTCCTGCTTCATATAAATGGGAGGTCCATCAAATGGATGTTAAATCTACCTTCTTGCATGGAGATTTGCAAGAAGAAATTTACATGGAACAACCTCGTAGCTATGTTCAAAATAACTCCAGCCTTTTTTTCTACTTTAAGAAATCTTTCTATGGCCTTAAGCAAACTTTTCGAGCTTGGTATGTTGAAATGGATAGCTTTCTTCTTGACACCGACTTTTATACATGTCATTTTTCTGCCAATGTCTATACCAAGAAAGTAGGTAACCATCTCACACTACTTGTTCTTTATGTTGATGACCTTAGACTCACTAGTAGTGACCCCAACTTTTTAACCCGTGTGAAATCCATCCTTAAGAAGAATTTTGAAATGACAGACTTAGGACAATTTGCATTATTTTCTTGGCCTCCAAGTCTTGCAAACCAAGGAAGGAGTTTCCCTCCCCAATCTAAGTATGCACATGACCTTTGTTGCTTTCACGTGGAAGATTGTAAACCAGCAACATCCCCCTTCCAATTTGGAGTCAAAATTGTTGACACATGTACTACAATGCAGATGCCACTTTGTACCATTAATTAGTTGGTATCCCTTTGTATTTGACTCATACCTATCTTGATATTTCCTTTGTTCTTGGTCTTGTTGCTTGGTATATGCAAACAACCCATGAGAACCATTGGAAAGTAACAAAAAACACACTTCAATATATCTGGGATATGGTTCAATTTTGGATACATTATAGTTCATGGGGGGCTCGTTTGTTGGTTGGTTTCACTAATTCCAATTAGGTTGGTGACCCTTATGATCGGAGGTATATTGCAGGTTATGTTTTCAATCTTGATTCGGAACCTATCACTTGGGTTTGTAAGAAGCAACATGTCCTTGCTCTTTCTTCAACAGAGGTAGAGTATCTAGTAGTAGTTAGTGCAAGCCAAGAAGCTCCTCGGCTTCGATACATCCTTTCAGAGTTTGGATTCCAGTAACAACATCCAACCACACTTTGGTGTGATAATCAAAATGCCATTCAACTCGCCAAAGATCCAATTCAACATCGACGTAGCAACCACATTGAGATACACATGCATTTCATCAAAAAGATTATTCAGGATCGTGTTCTGGAACTGCACTATTTCCCTACATATGATCAAGTTGAAAACATTTTCACAAAGTCTCTTATAGAAGCACACTTTTCCAAACTTCGATCTATGTTAGGAGTTTAGGAATTTTTCATTAAGGGGGATAGGCTCTAATGCCTCCTTTCTTCTCCTATTGTGTCACCTTTGTAAATCCTTCAATTCTATCCCGAGTTGTTTTTAAGGGGGGTGTTAGGATATTTAGACACTTAGGAGTCAGTTAAGATCAACTTGGTCTAATATGTCTTTAGGTGAAATTCACTTCTTTAGTATGCACTGTAATTATCTAATCTGACGGTCACGATTATATTTTAAATATAAAATGATCCAACAATTCACCTTCTCCTCGATACTAACGACTATATTGATTTGTGGCTTAACACAAGATTGGTCCATGATCCCTATTTAAAGAGCAAGGAGGGTCATTTATTGATGATTGATTGTGAGAAACTCATATGTAAATTATTTTTCTTTTGCATTAATATATTGCCTCAAGTGGTCGCGTTGGTTGGGGCCGTGGATTGTTTCCCTCTCTAAGGGTTTTAACCATGTAATACATTGGTGTACTAATATTTGATTTGTTTGTGTGAGCAATTTACCTTAAGGTGTTCAACCTGTGTGGAAATACCTTGTTTATTGAACATTACCCTTCTTTTACCAATATGAAAGAGCAAGCTCATCAATTTCATAAAGATTCGTCATAAGGAAGAAGCTTTTAAGTCTCACCTCAATATCTATATGTAATAATTCTATCTGTAATAAGACATCTACAAATTTTGTGCACACTACAGCACATCTTGCATACTACAACCAAATGAAACGCAAAAGCACGCACTTCTATTAACAAGCTAAATGAGGTAAAAATAAACAATCAACAAATTAAATGTATGAGAACCATTAATCCAATACATGACTATGCATACAATCAATATGCAAGTATATTCATTATATGCAAAATGTAAAAAATACTTTATCAACAAAACAAAAAAATGCAATTGAACAATTAATCAAGTTGAAATAATAAAAATTATAAGCACCTATGTTTTGAAAAATAAACTTACAAAGAAAGCAACTATATTAAAGAGAAAAATATATCTTACAAACAAAAAGCCAAAAAGGAAGGAGAATCAATGCAGATTGTACCACAAAGAAAACTTTACAGAAGTAGCTATTATAGTCTTCATTATATGATTCAATCACAATGATTCTCAATCCTTCCAAGCACCTAATAGTAGAAGCCATGCAAAACATGTGACCAATGAGGGAAAATACAAGATGTTGTAGAGAGTTCAGTGATCTCAATAGCATGGAGCTTCCAAATTCAATTATATTGATTCCTCTCTTGTCTAAGTCACCCAATTCGGAGCTACAAGTGGTTTGTCAGGAGATAGTGATGTTCGTGCAAGACTTTAGGTATGGCATGGGCTTGGACTGCAAACAAAATGAGAAAAATACAAAGCGTGATGGATGTGTCAATGGAAAAAGACATGTTAAGAAAGCAATAGAACCATTGAAATCATCTAGCAACTAGCAAGCATACGAATGATAGATAGATGGCAAGTTGATGGATGAACAGTGGAAATGGTTTATATCGTCGTCTAGTTAGGCAATCTCATAATGAAAAACACCTATTAGCGTAAAAATCCCCATCTAGAACCCATGGGAATAGTGTCATGCACAAAAACTCTTGATGTATTTAAAAACCCAAACTAGCCCCAAATTTGCAAAAAATCTTAAAGAGATTAATACTAAAATCCAAATTTGGAAATAAAATTCCCCAATACTACACACTTATGTGTTGATTGTTGTCAAGGTTGGAATGAGTGCCATCATTTCCCTTTGGTACTTATTTATTTTGTCGTTGTCTGAACCTCGGTGCCCCTTGATATCCTCACCTATCCGACATTGACTCATCATGAGTTGGCTCATTATAGATTCCACACATGTCATACAATCTCTAAGGGGTTCTCTTCCTTTGTGCCCCTATGTCCTTCCAAGTCTTTGAGATAGTTATTTGTCACAAAGAGGTGTTGCTTACAATCTTTGAGATTATCTTGAATGGCCATCCACTCTAGCTAGCAGGACCAACTTCTACAATGCATCAAGTATGTCAACCTCTTGCATGCTCAATGCTCATTGTCGTCTATTGGAGGTCTTGAATTTCTACCTACATTGCATTCAATTTAAATTGGGTGGCCCCTATTTGGGCCAAAGCAATACATTGTTGATGTCAGAGCTCCATGAGATCCTTAACAAGGCCCATGAAACTTAAGGGGTGTCTATGAGACCCTATAACCCAAAAAATAGAGACAAGCAACAAATAGGTATGTAAATGACATAATGCAAAGAGTAATGCCAAGTAGGGGAGGAGAAGGGAGGATAAATTGAGGAGCATGACATTATGAAGGGGCATGCGATAATACTTTATTTTATGAGCATCCAACACCTATCAAGAGGTTGTGTACCTTGTTGTAATTATGGTATGTGACCTTGACATGTGACCTCCCAACCCAACTTAACAACAACGATGGTTTCTTCTTGAACAACCTCCTTTGAAGGGCACACCAAACTACAAGTGACAAATACGTTAGATGGGTGAATTGAATCTTGGTGGGGGAAATAACAATGCCCCACTATCACTAACCCGACAAGACCCCTTTGACCATTTTAAATACTTTACCTTCATTGTAATTCATGAAATATTAATGTTGTTGGGAATTAAGGACCCTTTCATAATGTTCATGATGAGTCTCAAATTCCCCATTGCCTGTAGATCCTAAATGCCTAGGGACAAGGCTATTTCCAAACTTCTACATAACCAATGAAATTCTACGATGTTGATGTTGAATTTTTAATGATGACTCAAGCACATGTAGTTTCTTTTCAATTTAGCATGAACTTGAACCATAAACAATGCAACAACACAATAGTTGTAGTAACCAAGATCACAAGAAGAATAACCATGCACAAGACACAAGAAGTTATCCTGGCAAAACGCTTCTCAAACAAGGAAAAAACCCAACAATCCTTTGCTATAGAGTCAAGAGAAGATCATCCTCACACCATAAACCCTAGTGCACACAAGAGGGTGCTCTATGACCAAGAAAGCTAGTGCATAAGAAGAAGTGCACACTAAATTTCAGATCTCCACAATGTGTTATGAGAGAATGAGATATGATCCACAATGGGGATCTATCTCTGTAATAAATACATGACCTAACTCATCAAATAGATGTGTCTATTGGCACAATAGGGCCGACTTGTACAACTCAATAATATAATTAATCTTTTACACGATATTAATTATCTTTACACATTAGGGCCGACTTGTACCCTTCACAATACAAATTAGGGTTTCACAATAATCTTACTCTTAGACAATATAGCAAGGGATCTCTCACACATCCTCTAGTGCTCTGCCACTAGAGACAAGTCCACATGTGCTCAACCACAAGGGATGTCACCCTCAACAGATCAACTCAACTTAACCCATAGGAGTACGAACTGGAGAGCCATCTCAAGTCAACTCAACTAAGTCCATAGGGGTACGACATGAGACCATCTCAAGTCATCTCAACTCAGTCCAGAGGAGCACGACAAGAGACCAACACATGTCATCTCAACTCAGTCCAGAGGAGTATAACTCACCTATCACACAGGCGTTCTCACAGATCATCTCAACTCAGTGCAAAGGAGAATGATCTGGAGAATGTCTCATGAAGCTGCAATCATCAATAGTTGATTCCCTTGTCTCGGTGAAAATTTGGCAATGATTGCTCCTTCAAGGTCCTTCACAAGCCCCCAACCCCAACTCTTCTTGGATTCTTCTTTTCCATCCATTGAAATACAATGCAACCTTTGAAGGAAGGTTGTGTCTAGGGGGCTGATTTCTACGGACCATCTTGTTAGAATTTAAGGGGAAAATGTAAACTAGCTAGGAACATAAATAATTTTATTTAATTTCTATTTATTTGCTACTGTAATTATGGATCAGCAAGACATTCAAAATTTCTGATGTAAAATCTAATAACATAAATCCAAGTATTACCTTAGCCAAGCAAAGAACAAATTTACCTGATATGTTGTTGTTATCCTCTTTGATGTATGTTCAGAAAAGATTTAAGGGATCATGGATCAAACCCTCAAGGTAGATCTCATCATGATCTTTAGGACAAGTTGCCAGGAAGAACTTTTAGGGTAATATATCAGAAAAATAACCAGCATGCCAATCATCAAGTAATAGGGCTAAAACAAGACACCACTGTCCAGCCTAGTGGCTGAAAGAGAGGCCACTAACAACCTTAATAAATTCTACCCAGGAAACAAAAAGAAACTGCTACAACAAAGACTGAGATACCAACAGTTTCAGAGAAGCCTTCATAAACCCTTACTAAGGCTGCTTGTAGACAAGTAGAGGCAGCATTCAAGGACGACACCAACAGAACATTAAGGCAGCATTCAAGGATGACACAAACAGAAGATTAAGGAAGCATTACTCAGGCAGCAAGGTAGTATAAAGAGGGAAGCAAAGGCGGCAAAACAGTAAGTATGAGAACAGCAAGTAGAATAACCTTTGTGGTTGGCTGGAAAGACCTTTTAGGTCAATGGCATGCTAAGTAGAGCAAGACTGAAAAGATAAACCCTCGGTGGCTGGAGCAGAATAAAAATACACCAAGAGGAAGCTGAGAAACTTGTTCAAAGAGGGTCGCAGCCACTTAGTAAACTAAGCAAAGGAGCCGCAGGAAATCTCGGACCAAAACTCGGCTAGGAAGGAGAGTGTGAGTGTTGTGAGTGAGGTAGGTCGCTTTATTTATAGTTTTGGTAGGTAGGTTAGGGTTAGCACAGTAGGCCTAACTTTAGGGTTAGATTAAATCCTAACAATTAAAACAATTAAACAAATAATATTTTATAATATAAAATATTAAATGTTAAATTATAACAGTCAACAAGGAAATAACAAGTCAAGGAGAGGGGTTTCAAAAACAAGGCAGCTAACTTTCTTTAGGAAGAAGCAAAGAATCGAATCAACACCCTAACAACAATTAAGGGGGGGCGTAACTCAAGCCAGGGGTTTCAAAACAATAAGACAATGTCAAGAGGTAAGTTCTTTAATGGCAGAATGTCCACATGAGTCTCATGATATAACTTATAAGCTTTTATCATCCCAGCATACGAGGAAGGTTAATGATGTGATCATGCCCTTCTTCTTAACTGCTCCTAGGTCTCATGGACCATCCCGAGAGAGAAGAGGGTCACACATTATCTCGGCTTGGTACTTAACCAAGAAACTGCCTGGTCCCAGACCAAGATACCCCATAACACATCTAGGGGCCCTAGATCACAACTAGAGTCTTATCCACCAAGGTACACAACCAAGGATCAATCCAAGCACTGAGCAAGAATTCCCTCAAACACATCCAAGGGCCCTAGAACACATCTAGGGACTTATACTTTTGAATTGCTTGGTCCTTGACCAAGAACCCTAGCAATACACTGGGGGCCCCAACTAGGGTCTTTTTCCATGGCTCTAATTGCTTGGTCCCAGACCAAGAACTCCAGGAGTGTACTGGGGGGCCTAGATCTCAACTAGGGTCTTTGTCATCCTCCCGAAGAATGGCTCTTGCAGTTGCATTAATTTTAACACTCCCTCTCAGCAAGAGAGGCATTCTCAGCAACACCAAGCTTGTCTCGAAAGTACACAAACTTTGTCAACGACAGGGGCTTGGTCAAAATATCTGCAGTTTGTTCCACCGTCGGAACATACTGAATACTATGAATGTTCTTCTGCACCATGTCCCGAACATAGTGATATCTCATCTCAATGTGTTTCGATCTGTCATGAAACACAGGATTCTCGGAGAGCTTTATACAGCTCTGGTTATCACAGTGAATTACTGTGGGTTCCAACTCAACACTGAACAAATCTGAGAGTAGCCTTATGAGCCACACTGCTTCTCTACTAGCAACACTTGCAGCAATGTATTCTGCCTCTACAGTGCTTTGGGCTATGGAGCCTTGCTTCCTGCTGGACCAGCAGATCATAGTTGAACCCAAACTGAAACAATATCTGGAAGTGCTCTTCTAGTTCACTATATTGCCCATCCAATATGAATCTGTATAGCCATGAAGCATTACACCTCCACTGGAAGTGTATCTGAGCCCATAGGCTATAGTCCCTCGGACATATCTGAGAATATGCTTAGCATCGACCATATGATTGTGTTTCATCTCACACATGAATTGGCTGAGGGCATTCACTGCGTAAAAAATGTCCGGTCTGGTGTATACTAGATACATCAAGTACCCAATAATCTAATGATATATTGTAGGGTCTTCTGGATCTGAACTTGTAGCTTGATCATGTAACTTCTTCAGGTTAGAAATCATAGGTGTGGTCATGGACTTACAGCATCCCAAATCTGCGAAGCACATCGACTGCATACTTACCTTGTGAGAGAAAGATCTCACCAGGTCTCTGCCACACTTTTAAACCAAGAAAGTAATGCATAAGACCCAAGTCCTTCATTTCAAACTCTGTTGATAGCTCCCTCTTAGTCTGAGCTATCAGATCATAGATGTTCCTCCCCAGTAAAGAACAAATCATCCACATATAGAACCAAAATAACAGGATGATTCTTCACAATCTTTATATAAAGATTAGGGTCTGTTATACTCTTGGAGAACCCAAGACTCTGAAGAAAACTATCAATTCTTCCATACCAAGCTCTTGGAGCCTGTTTCAATCCATACAAGGCTTTCTTAAGTTTGTAGACATGGGATTCTTTTCCATGGATCACAAAACCCTCAGGCTGCTCGATATAAACCTCTTGGTCAACTTCACCATTGAGAAAAGCAGTTTTAACATCCATTTAGTGAAGTTTCCAATTAAAGACTGAAGCAAGAGAATGATGACTCTGATAGAAGTATACCTGGCAACAGGAGCAAAAATATCATCATAATCAATTCCCTCTTTCTGAGAGAAACCACGAGCCACAAATCTAGCTTTGAATTTTTCAACATTGCCATCTGCTGCATGCTTTATTTTGTAAATCCATTTAGAGGTTACTACTGATTTTTCTTGAGGTCTTCGGACCACTTCCCATACATCATTCTTCAATATTGACTTGTATTCTTCTATCATGGCATCCTTCCACACTTTATGTTTGATAGACTCATCAAAAGTGAAGGTTCTGAGTCAATCACAAAATTCAACTGAGCTATCAAACTTGAGTATTTATCTAGCTTCTTGCTTTCTCTGAAAGTACCTTTAGGTGTTGCATGTTTTTCTGCTTCTTTTAAGATTTCACGACACCATGTTGGCTTCCTTTTGAAAGGAGGTTTCTCTAAGGGAAACTCAATAGAATCCCTTATGGCATCCACCGAAGGCTCTCTGGTCTCCCTCTGCTCATCTGAAAGTTGTGAATCTGAAGGTTCTGGAGATGGAGCTTCCTGCTCCTCTGTATCACAGGGAAGTTCTCTGGAACAACGAAAGGCGGCTTCCTCATGGAAGTCACATCTCTACTGACCTCTATGTACTTTTTCCTCGGTACATAGATTCGATATGCTTTTGAGGTCTCACTGTACCCCACAAAAGTGTCTTTCTTTCCAAAGGGCTCTAAAGTAGTCCTCTTTTCTCTTGGTACATGAATGTAGACATGACTACCAAAAATTCTCAAATGATCAACTGAAGGCTTCTTACCAGTGAAGACTTCTTCTAAAGTTTTCTCTTCCAGGGCTTTATGAGGACACCTGTTCTAAATATAGACTGTAGTACTTGCAGCTTCAGCCCATAGAGACAATGGAAGATTCTGATCATACATCATAGCTTTGGCTGATTCACAAATTGTCACATTCTTTCTTTCTGCAACCCCATTCGATTGGGGATTATAAGGTACGGTAAACTCCCTCTTAATCCCAAAAGCCCGACAGAGATCATCATACTTGTGAGAATCAAACTCTTTTCCATTGTCTGTTCTGAGAACACGGATATGTTTACCTATCTGATTCTCAACAAAATTCTTAAAATCCTGAAATTTACTGAAAGATTCATCTTTAGTTTTCAGAAAATAAATCCAGGTGTTACGAGAACAATCATCAATAAACATGATATAATAAAGACAACCATTCATGGATGGAGCAGTCATAGGTCCACAAATATCAGAATGAATAAGATCTAAGATACCATTAGTTTTTCTATTACTGTGAGGGTAAGTTTTCTTTGTATTTTTACCAAGAGCACAGCCTCTACAAATACCATCATGCTCAAAAGAAAAAACCGGCATACCTATTACCATCTTTTGCAAACTTGGGAGAGCATTATAGTTGAGATGTCCAAAACTCGGCTATGAAGGAGAGTGTGAGTGTAGTGAGTGAGGTAGGTCGCTTTATTTATAGTTTTAGTAGGTAGGTTAGGGTTAGCACATTAGCCCTAACTTTAGAGTTAGATTAAACCCTAACAATTAAAACAATTAAACAAATAATATTTTATAATATAAAATATTAAATGTTAAATTATAAAAGTCAACAAGGAAATAACAAGTCAAGGAGAGGGGTTTCAAAAACAAGGCGGCTAGCTTTTTTTAGGAAGAAGCAAAGAATTGAATCAACACCCAAACAACAATTAAGGGGGGGCGTAACTCAAGCCAAGGGTTTCAAAACAATAAGACAAAGTCAAGAGGTAAGTTCTTCCTTAATCGCAGAATGTCCACATGAGTCTCATGATATAACTTATAAGCTTTTATCATCCTAGCATACGAGGAAGGTTAATGATGTGATCATGCCCTTCTTCTTAGCTGCTCCTAGGTCTTGTTATCCCCTAGCCTAGGGATAACTAAGGAGATTATGTCTCGAGGCCCACAGGTCTTAGACATGGGGTACCAAGAGCCATATTGACTTGAGCTTGGCCCTGGAGGGCCCATCCTTCTTCTTCTTCAGCGCCTCCACCTTGTCAGCAGCAGCAGCATCTATCCCATCGACCTAGTCCTTCAGCAGCAGTGGGTCTTACTCCATGAGGTAATGAGTCTGGGTATCATGGTATGTGTTATTAACGATATTTCTTGTCATGGGCTCGAGAGCATTCAGGTCTGCAAGTTGCACGAAGTGATCAAGCGCAGCACGGGAGAATCCTTGTTTTTCCAAGTAGCAGGTCAAGCGAGCGGGAAAACTGTCGTCGGCATCATCCAAGGTCGATGATCTCGCGAACTCGGGAGTTCGCAGGGTGAAAGCCCAAACATTGGGTGTCTCAAGTCGCGAGGACGCGAGAAGCGAGAAGGTGACTAGCCGTTCGATCTGGATCGAGGAGAACCGTTGGATCCGCACGTGGGATCGCATATCGAGGCTTCGCAAGAAAAGGGTCGAGAATTTGGGCGCGGAGATCGCGAGATTGCGAGAAGTGATATCCCGACAGCTGGAGGTAGTGGGGGCCATAGCAGAATCGGCGAGTGGAATAAAGGTGGCATGAAGCCTCAGGATCTCGCCGCGAGAAGTCCCGAAATATTGGTGTTAGGATTCACGAGACGCGAAGTGCCGAGGGCGTCCAGGACCCGGACCCACAGTATCGCCAAAGTGTTTTCAGCCGTCCATCAAAGAGGGACACATGGTGCACGATTAGGCTCCTCGCCTCCTCGCCCCTTGCAACTTTGAAGATTGAAGACTAGCTCCTCCCAGCCGCGAGACGCGAAGTGCCGAGGGCGTCCAGGACCCGGGCCCACAATATCGCCGAAGTGTTTTCAGTCGTCCATCAAAGAGGGACACGTGGTGCACGATTAGGCTCCTCACCTCCTCGCCCCTCGCAACTTTGAAGATTGAGGACTAGCTCCTCCCAGCCGCGAGACGCGAAGTGCCGAGGGCGTCCAGGACCCGGGCCCACAGTATTGCCGAAGTGTTTTCAGTCGTCCATCAAAGAGGGACACATGGTGCACGATTAGGCTCCTCGCCTCCTCGCCCCTCGTAACTTTGAAGATTGAGGACTAGCTCCTCCCAGCCGCGAGACGCGAAGCGCCGAAGCTCCTGAGCATATCGTCTCGACCACTCCCTAAGGAAGCAGTAAATGAAAATCAAGCGGGTAGTTGAAGCCTCCTTTCAGTCATTAAGTAAGGGGAATGGAGGGTCTGGTAAGCTGCCTACCCGCAGGGGTCCTGTCTATCGATTTTCTCGAAGAAGCCATGCCGAAGTTTTCGGCTCGACAGAGAAGCCTGCACACGCTATCCGAACACTTAATAGCTCAGCTACCTTCCTTACAGGAGCCATGCGCAGTTAAGGTGGCATTTAAAAGAAGATATCAGTACGAGTTTGACTGAAGTGAAGTGATACCAAGCCTTGGGTGACTGGGCACGCCTATGTGAGGAGATTTTTCCTGAGTATATAGACTCAGTTGTTGTATT